>JAVLSZ010000049.1:2642500-2919792 GCA_032313775.1 Urocyon cinereoargenteus
GGTTAGGGTTAGGTTTCGGGTTAGGGTTCGGGTTAGGGTTAGGGTTAGGGTTCGGATTAGGGTTAGGGTTAGGGTTCGACTTAGGGTTAGGGTTCGGGTTAGGGTTAGGGATTAGGGTTAGGGTTAGGGTTAGGGTTAGTGTTCGGGTTCGGGTTAGGGTTAGGGTTCGGTTTAGGGTTAGGATTAGGGTTAGGTTTAGTGTTCGGGATAGGGTTAGGGTTATGGTATGGGTTCGGGTTCGGGGTAGGGTTAGGGTTCGGGTTCGGGTTAGGGTTCGGGTTCGGGTTAGGGTTAGGGTTAGGGTTCTGGTTAGGGTTAGGGTTAGGGTTAGGGTTAGGGTTAGGGTTAGGGTTCGGGTTAGGTTTCGGGTTAGGGTTAGGATTAGGGTTAGGGTTCGGTTTAGGGTTAGGTTTCGGGTTAGGGTTAGGGTTAGGGTTAGGGTTAGGGTTCGGATTAGGGTTAGGTTTAGGGTTAGGGTTAGGGTTCGGGTTAGGGTTCGGGTTAGGGTTCGCGTTAGGTTTAGGGCTAGGGTTCAGGTTAGGTTTAGGTTTTGGGTTAGGGTTAGGGTTAGGGTGAGTGTTCGGGTTAGGGTTTGGGTTCGGGTTAGGGTTGCATTCGGGTTAGGTTTCGGGTTAGGGTTAGGGTTCGGCTTCGGGTTAGGGTTAGGGTTTGGGTTTGGGTTAGGTTTAGGGTTCGGGTTAGGGTGCGGTTTAGGGTTAGGGTTAGGGTTCGGGTTAGGGATCGGGTTAGGTTTAGGGTTAGGGTTCAGGTTAGGTTTAGGTTTCGGTTTAGGGTTAGGGTTAGGGTTAGGGTTAGGTTTCGGGTTAGGGTTGGGTTCGGGTTAGGTTTCGGGTTAGGGTTAGGGTTCGGGTTCGGGTTAGGGTTAGGGTTCGGGTTAGGGTTAGGTTTAGGGTTCGGGTTAGGGTGAGGGTTCGGGTTAGGGTTAGGGTTAGGGTTCGGGTTAGGGTTAGGTTTAGGGTTCGTGTTAGGGTTCGGGTTAGGTGTCGTGTTAGGGTTAGGGTTAGGGTTCGGGTTAGGGTTAGTGTTAGGGTTCGGTTAGGTTTAGGGTTCGGGTTAGGTTTAGGGTTAGGGTTCGAGTTCGGGTTAGGGGTCGGGTTAGGGTTCGGGTTAGGGTTAGGGTTAGGGTTAGGGTTCGGGTTAGGGTTCGGGTTAGGGTTAGGGTTAGGTTTAGGGTTAGCGTTCGGGTTAGGGTTCGGGTTAGGGATCTGGTTAGCGTTCGGTTTGGGTTAGGGTTAGGGTTCGAGTTAGGGTTAGGGTTCGGGTTAGGGTTAGGTTTAGGGTTAGGGTTAGGATTAGGGTTTGGGTTAGTGTTAGGGATTAGGGTTAGGTTTAGGGTTAGAGTTAGGTTTAGGGTTCGGGTTAGGTTTAGGGTTATGGTTTGGGTTCGGGTTCGGGGTAGGGTTAGGGTTAGGTTTAGGTTTCGGTTTCGGGTTCGGGTTTGGGTTAGGGTTCGGTTTCGGGTTAGGGTTCGGGTTCGTGTTAGGGTTCGGGTTCGGGTTAGGGTTAGGGATTAGTTTCAGTTTAGTGTTAGTGTTAGGGTTCGGGTTAGGGTTAGGGTTAGGGTTCGTGTTAGGGTTAGGGTTAGGGTTCGGGTTAGGGTTAGGGTTAGGTTTCGGGTTAGGGTTCGTGTTAGGGTTCGGGTTAGGGGTCGGGTTAGGGTTAGGGTTAGGGTTCGTGTTAGGGTTAGGGTTAGGGTTCGGGTTAGGGTTAGGCTTCGGGTTAGTGTTAGGTTTAGGGTTCTGGTTCGGGTTAGGGTTAGGGTTGGGGTTCGGGTTAGGGTTCCGGTTAGGGTTCGGGTTAGGGTTAGGGTTAGGGTTAGGTTTCGGGTTCGGGGTTAGGGTTAGGGTTAGGGTTCGTGTTAGGTTTATGATTCGCTTAAGGGGTTAACGTTCGGGTTCGGGTTAGGGTTAGGGTTAGGGTTAGGTTTCGGTTTAGGGTTTGGGTTAGGGTTAGGGTCAGAATTCGGGTTAGCATTAGGGTTAGGGTTCAGGTTAGTGTTCGGGTTGGGTTTAGGGTTAGGATTCGGCTTAGGGTTCGGTTTAGGGTTCGGGTTAGGGTTCGGGTTAGGGTTCGGGTTAGGGTTAGGGTTCGGGTTAGGGTTAGGGTTTGGGTTAGGGTTCGGGTTCGGGTTAGGGTTCGGGTTCGCGTTAGGGTTAGGTTTAGGGTTCGGGTTAGGGTTAGGGTTAGGTTTAGTGTTAGGGTTAGGGTTCGGGTTAGGGTTCGGGTTAGGCTTAGGGTTAGGGTTAGGGTTAGGGTTAGGGTTAGGGTTAGGGTTCGGGTTAGGGTAAGGGTTAGGGTTAGGGTTAGGGTTAGGGTTCGGATTAGGGTTAGGTTTAGGGTTAGGTTAGGGTTCGGATTAGGGTTAGGGTAAGGGTTAGGGTTCGGGTTAGGTTTCGGGTTAGGGTTAGGGTTCGGGTTAGGGTTAGGTTTTGGGTTAGGGTTAGGTTTAGGGTTAGGGTTCGGGTTAGGGTTCGGGTTAGGGTTAGGGTTAGGGTTCGGGTTAGTGTTCGGGTTAGGGTTAGGGTTCGGTTTAGGGTTAGGGTTAGGGTTACGGTTAGGGTTCGGGTTAGTGTTCGGGTTAGGGTTCGGGTTAGGGTTAGGGTTCGGGTTAGGGTTAGGGTTAGGGTTAGGGTTAGGGTTAGGTTTCGTGTTAGGGTCAGGTTTAGGGTTCCGGTTCGGGTTTGGGTTAGGGTTCGGGTTCGGGTTAGGTTTCGGGTTCGGGTTAGGGTTCGGGTTCGTGTTAGGGTTAGGGGTTAGTGTTCAGGTTAAATTTAGGGTTAAGGTTAGGGGTTAGGGTAGGGTTAGTGTTAGGGTTAGGGTTAGGGTTCGAGTTAGGGTTAGGGTTAGGGTTAGAGTTAGGGGTTAGGGTAGGGTTTGTGTTAGGGTTAGGGTTAGGGTTCGGGTTAGGGTTAGGGTTAGGGTTAGGGTTAGGGTCGGGTTACGGTTAGGGTTAGGTTTAGGGTTCGCGTTAGGGTTAGTGTTATGGTTTGGGTTCGGGTTCGGGGTAGGTTTAGGGTTCGTGTTCGGGTTAGGGTTCGGGTTCGGGTTCGATTTAGAGGTTAGAGTTCGGGTTATGGTTAGGGTTAGGGTTCGGTTTAGGGTTAGGGTTAGGGTTAGGTTTAGGGTTCGGGTTAGGGTTTGGGTTAGGGTTAGGGTTAGGGTTCGGGTTAGCGTTAGGGTTAGGGTTCGGGTTAGGGTTGGGGTTAGGGTTAGGTAAGGGTTAGGGTTCGGTTTAGGGTTACGGTTAGGGTTAGGGTTAGGGTTAGGTTTTAGGGTTAGTTTTAGGGTTAGGGTTAGGGTTAGGGTTAGGGGTTTGGGTTAGGGTTAGGGTTAGGGTTCGGGTTAGGTTTCGGGGTAGGGTTAGGGTTCGGGTTCGGGTTAGGGTTCGGGTTCGGGTTCGGGTTAGGGGTTAGGTTTCGGTTTAGGTTTAGGGTTGGGGTTAGGGTTAGGGTTCGGATTAGGGTTAGGGTTCGGTTTAGGGTTCGGGTTAGGGTTAGGGTTAGGGTTCGGGGTAGGGTTCGGTTTAGGGTTCGGGTTAGGGTTCGTGTTAGGGTTCGGGTTAGGTTTCGATTTGGGTTCGGGTTAGGGTTAGGGATCGGGTTAGGGTTAGGGTTAGGGTTCGGGTTAGGTTTCGGGTTCGGATTAGGTTTCGGGTTAGGTTTAGAGTTAGGATTCGGGTTAGGTTTAGGGTTTGGGTTCGGGTTAGGGTTAGGGTTAGGGTTAGGGTTAGGGTTAGGGTTACGTATCGGGTTAGGGTTAGGGTTTGGGTTAGGGTTAGGGTTCGGGTTAGGGTTAAGGGTTAGGGTTAGGGTTAGGGTTAGGGTTAGGTTTCGGGTTAGGGTTAGGGTTAGGGTTAGGGTTCGGTTTAGGGTTAGGGTTAGGGTTCGGATTAGGGTTCGGGTTAGGGTTCGGGTTAGGGTTCGGGTTAGGGTTCCGGTTAGGGATCGGGTTAGGTTTCGGGTTACGGTTAGGGTTCGGGTTCGGGTTAGGGTTAGGTTTCGGGTAAGGTTTAGGGTTAGGTTTCGGTTTAGGGTTCAGGTTCGGGTTAGGGTTAGGGTTAGGGTTCGGGTTAGGGTTAGGGTTAGGGTTAGGGTTAGTGTCAGGGTTCGGGTTAGGTTTCGGGTTAGTGTTAGGTTTAGGGTTAGTTTTAGGGTTAAGGTTAGGTTTAGGGTTAGGGTTCGGGTTAGGGTTAGGGTTAGGGTAAGTGTTAGGGTTCGGGTTAGGGTTAGGGTTAGTGTTCGAGTTTGGGTTAGGGTTCGGATTAGGGTAGGGGTTAGGGTAGGGTTAGGGTTAGGGTTAGGGTTAGTTTTCGGGTTAGTGTTAGGGTTAGGGTTAGGGTTAGTATTCGGGTTAGGGTTAGGGTTAGGGTTAGGGTTCGGGTTAGGGTTATGGTTATTGTTTGGGTTCGGGTTCGGGGTAGGGATAGGGTTCGGGTTCGGGTTAGGGTTCGAGTTCACGTTCAGGTTAGGGGTTAGGGTTAGGGTTAGAGATAGGGTTAGTGTTCGGGTTAGGGTTAGGGTTAGTGTTAGGGTTTGGGTTCGGATTCGGGTTAGGGTTAGGGTTAGGGTTGTGGTTAGGTTTAGGGGTAGGGTTCGGGTTAGGGTTCGGGTTAGGGTTAGGGTTCGGGTTAGAGTTCGTGTTAGGGTTCGGGTTAGGGTTCGGGTTAGTATTCGGGTTAGGATTAGGGTTCGGGTTAGGTTTAGGGTTAGGGTTCGGGTTAGGGTTCGGGTTCGGTTTAGTTTTCGGGTTCGGGTTAGGGTTAGGGTTAGGGTTCGGCTTAGGGTTAGGGTTAGGGTTAGATTTTGGGTTAGGATTAGGTTTAGGGTTAGGGTTCGGGTTAGGGTTCGGGTTAGGGTTAGGGTTAGGGTTCGGGTTAGTGTTAGGTTTTAGGGTTAGGGTTAGGGTTAGGGTCAGGGTTACGGTTAGGGGTCAGGTTTAGGGTTAGGGTTAGGGTTAGGGTTAGGGTTCGGGTTAGGGTTAGGTTTAGGGTTAGGGTTAGGGTTCGGGTTAGGGTTAGGGTTAGGGTTATTGTTAGGGTTCGGGTTAGGGTTAGGGTTAGGGTTCGATTTAGGGTTAGGGTTAGGGTTAGGGTTAGGTTTCGGGTTAGGGTTAGGTTTAGGGTTAGGGTTAGGGTTCGGGTTAGGGTTAGGGTTAGGGTTAGTGTTAGGGTTCGGGTTAGGGTTAGGGTTAGGGTTCGGTTTCGGGTTAGTGTTCGGGTTTGGGTTAGGGTTCGGGTTAGGTTTAGGGTTAGTTTTAGGTTTCGGGTTCGGGTTTGGGTTAGGGTTAGTGTTCGGGTTAGGGTTAGGGTTAGGGTTAGAGTTCGGATTCGGGTTCGGGTTAGGGTTCGGTTTCGGGTTAGTGTTCGGGTTTGGGTTAGGGTTCAGGTTAGGTTTAGGGTTAGTTTTAGGGTTCGGGTTCAGGTTCGGGTTAGGGTTAGGTTTAGGGTTCGGGTAAGGGTTAGGGTTCGGGTTAGGGTTAGGGTTAGGGTTAGGGTTAGGGTTAGGTTTAGGGTTAGGGTTCGGGTTAGGGTTAGGGTTAGGGTTAGGGTTAGGTTAGGGTACGTGTTAGGGTTAGGGTTAGTGTTCGAGTTAGGGTTAGGGTTCGGGTTAGGTTTAGGGGTTAGGGTTAGGGTTAGGGTTCGAGTTCGGGTTCGGTTTAGGGGTTAGGGTTAGAGTTAGGGATAGGGTTAGTGTTAGGGTTCGGGTTAGGGTTCGGGTTCGGTTTAGGTTTCGGGTTCGGGTTAGGGTTAGGGTTAGGGTTCGGGTTAGGGTTAGGGTTAGGGTTAGGCTTACGGTTAGAGTTTGGGTTAGGTTTCAGGTTAGGGTTAGGTTTAGAGTTAGGGTTCGGGTTAGGTTTAGGGTTAGGGTTAGGGTTAGGGTTAGAGTTTGGGTTAGGTTTCAGGTTAGGTTTAGGGTTCGGGTTAGGGTTAGGGTTAGGGTTCGTGTTAGGGTTCGGGTTAGGTGTCGTGTTAGGGTTAGGGTTAGGGTTCGGGTTAGGGTTAGGGTTAGGGTTCGGGTTAGGTTTAGGGTTCGGGTTAGGTTTAGGGTTAGGGTTCGAGTTCGGGTTAGGGGTCGGGTTAGGGTTCGGGTTAGGGTTAGGGTTAGGGTTAGGGTTCGGGTTAGGGTTCGGGTTAGGGTTAGGGTTAGGGTTAGGGTTAGGGTTCGGGTTAGGGTTCGGGTTAGGGATCTGGTTAGGGTTCGGTTTGGGTTAGGGTTAGGGTTCGAGTTAGGGTTAGGGTTCGGGTTAGGTAAGGTTTAGGGTTAGGGTTAGGGTTAGGGTTTGGGTTAGTGTTAGGGATTAGGGTTAGGGTTAGGGTTAGGGTTAGGTTTAGGGTTCGGGTTAGGTTTAGGGTTATGGTTTGGGTTCGGGTTCGGGGTAGGGTTAGGGTTAGGTTTAGGTTTCGGGTTCGGGTTCGGGTTTCGGTTAGGGTTCGGTTTCGGGTTAGGGTTCGGGTTCGGGTTAGGGTTCGGGTTCGGGTTAGGGTTAGGGATTAGTGTTCAGGTTAGGGTTAGGATTAGGGTTCGGGTTAGGGTTAGGGTTAGGGTTCGTGTTAGGGTTAGGGTTAGGGTTCGGGTTAGGGTTAGGGTTAGGTTTCGGGTTAGGGTTCGTGTTAGGGTTCGGGTTAGGGGTCGGGTTAGGGTTAGGTTTAGGGTTCGTGTTAGGTTTAGGGTTAGGGTTCGGGTTAGGTTTAGGCTTCGGGTTAGTGTTAGGTTTAGGGTTCGGGTTCGGGTTAGGGTTAGGCTTGGGGTTCGGGTTAGGGTTCGGGTTAGGGTTCGGGTTAGGGTTAGGGTTAGGGTTAGTTTTCGGGTTCGGGGTTAGGGTTAGGGTTAGGGTTCGTGTTAGGTTTATGATTCGCTTAAGGGGTTAACGTTCGGGTTCTGGTTAGGGTTAGGGTTAGGGTTCCGGTTAGGGTTAGGGTTAGGGTTCGGGTTAGGGTTAGGGTTAGTGTTAGGGTTAGGGTTCGGGTTAGGGTTCGGGTTAGGGTTAGGGTTAGGTTTCGTGTTCGGGTTAGGGTTAGGGTTCGAGTTAGGGTTAGGGTTCGGGTTAGGGTTAGGGGTTAGGGTTAGGGT
Organism: Urocyon cinereoargenteus; assembly: GCA_032313775.1. Classification (NCBI taxonomy): domain Eukaryota; kingdom Metazoa; phylum Chordata; class Mammalia; order Carnivora; family Canidae; genus Urocyon; species Urocyon cinereoargenteus. The sequence goes on from JAVLSZ010000049.1 coordinate 2,649,592, forward strand.
TAGGGTTAGGGTTAGGGGTCGGGATAGGGTTAGGGTTAGGGTTACGGTTAGGGTTAGGTTTAGGGTTAGGGTTCGGGTTAGGGTTAGGATTAGGTTTAGGTTTAGGGTTCGGGTTAGGGTTAGGGTTATTGTTTGGGTTCGGGTTCGGGGTAGGGTTCGGGTTCGGGTTCGGGTTCGGGTTCGGGTTAGGGGTTAGGGTTCGGGTTAGGGTTAGGGTTAGGTTTCGGGTTAGGGTTAGGGTTAGGGTTAGGGTTAGGTTTCGGTTTAGGGTTCGGGTTAGGGTTAGGGTTAGGGTTAGTGTTAGGGTTAGGGTTCGGGTTAGGGTTCGGGTTAGGCTTAGGGTTAGGGTTAGGGTTAGGTTTAGGGTTAGGGTTAGGGTTCGGGTTAGGGTAAGGGTTAGGTTTAGGGTTAGGGTTAGGGTTTGGATTAGGGTTAGGTTTAGGGTTAGGTTAGGGTTCGGATTAGGGTTAGGGTAAGGGTTAGGGTTCGGGTTAGGTTTCGGGTTAGGGTTAGGGTTCGGGTTAGGGTTAGGTTTTGGGTTAGGGTTAGGTTTAGGGTTAGGGTTCGGATTAGGGTTCGGGTTAGGGTTAGGGTTAGGGTTCGGGTTAGTGTTCGGGTTAGGGTTAGGGTTTGGTTTAGGGTTAGGGTTAGGGTTACGGTTAGGTTTCGGGTTAGTGTTCGGGTTAGGGTTCGGGTTAGGGTTAGGGTTAGGGTTCGGGTTAGGGTTAGGTTTAGGGTTAGGGTTAGGTTTCGTGTTAGGGTTAGGTTTAGGGTTCGGGTTCGGGTTTGGGTTAGGGTTCGGGTTCGGGTTAGGTTTCGGGTTCGGGTTAGGGTTCGGGTTCGGGTTAGTGTTAGGGGTTAGTGTTCAGGCTAGGGTTAGGGTTAGGGTTAGGGGTTAGGGTAGGGTTAGTGTTAGGGTTAGGGTTAGGGTTCGAGTTAGGGTTAGGGTTAGGGTTAGGGTTAGAGTTAGGGGTTAGGGTAGGGTTAGTGTTAGGGTTAGGGTTAGGGTTCGGGTTAGGTTTAGGGTTAGGGTTAGGGTTAGGGTCGGGTTACGGTTAGGGTTAGGGTTAGGGTTCGCGTTAGGGTTAGTGTTATGGTTTGGGTTCGGGTTCGGGGATAGGTTTAGGGTTCGTGTTCGGGTTAGGGTTCGGGTTCGGGTTCGATTTAGAGGTTAGAGTTCGGGTTATGGTTAGGGTTAGGGTTCGGTTTAGGGTTAGGGTTAGGGTTAGGTTTAGGGTTCGGGTTAGGGTTTGGGTTAGGGTTAGGGTTAGGGTTCGTGTTAGCGTTAGGGTTAGGGTTCGGTTTAGGGTTGGGGTTAGGGTTAGGTAAGGGTTAGGGTTCGGTTTAAGGTTACGGTCATGGTTAGGGTTAGGGTTAGGTTTTAGGTTTAGTTTTAGGGTTAGGGTTAGGGTTAGGGTTAGGGGTTTGGGTTAGGGTTAGGGTTAGGGTTCGGGTTAGGTTTCGGGGTAGGGTTAGGGTTCGGGTTCGGGTTAGGGTTCGGGTTCGGGTTCGGGTTAGGGGTTAGGTTTCGGTTTAGGTTTAGGGTTGGGGTTAGGGTTAGGGTTCGGATTAGGGTTAGGGTTCGGTTTAGGGTTCGGGTTAGGGTTAGGGTTAGGGTTCGGGGTAGGGTTCGGTTTAGGGTTCGGGTTAGGGTTCGTGTTAGGGTTCGGGTTAGGTTTCGATTTGGGTTCGGGTTAGGGTTAGGGATCGGGTTAGGGTTAGGGTTAGGGTTCGGGTTAGGTTTCGGGTTCGGATTAGGTTTCGGGTTAGGTTTAGAGTTAGGATTAGGGTTAGGTTTAGGGCTTGGGTTCGGGTTAGGGTTAGGGTTAGGGTTAGGGTTAGGGTTACGTATCGGGTTAGGGTTAGGGTTTGGGTTAGGGTTAGGGTTCGGGTTAGGGTTAAGGGTTAGGGTTAGGGTTAGGGTTAGGGTTAGGTTTCGGGTTAGGGTTAGGGTTAGGGTTAGGGTTCGGTTTAGGGTTAGGTTTAGGGTTCGGATTAGGGTACGGGTTAGGGTTCGGGTTAGGGTTCGGGTTAGGGTTCCGGTTAGGGATCGGGTTAGGGTTCGGGTTACGGTTAGGGTTAGGGTTCGGGTTAGGGTTAGGTTTCGGGTAAGGTTAAGGGTTAGGTTTCGGTTTAGGGTTCAGGTTCGTGTTAGGGTTAGGGTTAGGGTTCGGGTTAGGGTTAGGGTTAGGGTTAGGGTTAGTGTTAGGGTTCTGGTTAGGTTTCGGGTTAGTGTTAGGGTTAGGGTTAGTGTTAGGGTTAAGGTTAGGTTTAGGGTTAGGGTTCGGGTTAGGGTTAGGGTTAGGGTAAGGGTTAGGGTTCGGGTTAGGGTTAGGGTTAGTGTTCGAGTTTGGGTTAGGGTTCGGATTAGGGTTGGGGTTAGGGTAGGGTTAGGGTTAGGGTTAGGGTTAGTTTTCGGGTTAGTGTTCGGGTTAGGGTTAGGGTTAGTATTCGGGTTAGGGTTAGGGTTAGGGTTCGGGTTAGGGTTATGGTTATGGTTTGGGTTCGGGTTCCCGGTAGGGATAGGGTTCGGGTTCGGGTTAGGGTTCGAGTTCGCGTTCAGGTTAGGGGTTAGGGTTAGTGTTAGAGATAGGGTTAGTGTTCGGGTTAGGGTTAGGGTTAGGGTTAGTGTTAGAGTTTGGGTTCGGTTTCGGGTTAGGGTTAGGGTTAGGGTTGTGGTTAGGTTTAGGGGTAGGGTTTGGGTTAGGGTTCGGGTTAGGGTTAGGGTTCGGGTTAGAGTTCGTGTTAGGGTTCGGGTTAGGGTTCGGGTTAGTATTCGGGTTAGGATTAGGGTTCGGGTTAGGTTTAGGGTTAGGGTTCGGGTTAGGGTTCGGGTTCGGGTTAGTTTTCGGGTTCGGGTTAGGGTTAGGGTTAGGGTTCGGGTTAGGGTTAGGGTTAGGGTTAGATTTTGGGTTAGGATTAGGTTTAGGGTTATGGTTCGGGTTAGGGTTCGGGTTAGGGTTAGGGTTAGGGTTCGGGTTAGGGTTAGGTTTTAGTGTTAGGTTTAGGGTTAGGGTCAGGGTTACGGTTAGGGGTCAGGTTTAGGGTTAGGGTTAGGGTTAGGGTTAGGGTTCGGGTTAGGGTTAGGTTTAGGGTTAGGTTTAGGGTTCGGGTTAGGGTTAGGGTTAGGGTTAGTGTTCGGGTTCGGGTTAGGGTTAGGGTTAGGGTTCAGTTTAGGGTTAGGGTTAGGGTTAGGGTTAGGTTTCGGGTTAGGGTTAGGTTTAGGGTTAGGGTTAGGGTTCGGGTTAGGGTTAGGGTTAGGGTTAGTGTTAGGGTTCGGGTTAGGGTTAGGGTTAGGGTTCGGTTTCGGGTTAGTGTTCGGGTTTGGGTTAGGGTTCGGGTTAGGTTTAGGGTTAGTTTTAGGGTTCGGGTTCGGTTTTGGGTTAGGTTTAGTGTTCGGGTTAGGGTTAGGGTTAGGGTTAGAGTTCGGATTCGGGATCGGGTTAGGGTTCGGTTTCGGGTTAGTGTTCGGGTTTGGGTTAGGGTTCAGGTTAGGTTTAGGGTTAGTTTTAGGGTTCGGGTTCAGGTTCGGGTTAGGGTTAGGTTTAGGGTTCTGGTTAGGGTTAGGGTTCGGGTTAGGGTTAGGGTTAGGGTTAGGGTTAGGGTTAGGTTTAGGGTTAGGGTTCGGGTTAGGGTTAGGGTTAGGTTTTGGGTTAGGTGAGGGTACGTGTTAGGGTTAGGGTTAGTGTTCGAGTTAGGGTTAGGGTTCGGGTTAGGTTTAGGGGTTAGGGTTAGGGTTAGGGTTCGAGTTCGGGTTCGGGTTAGGGGTTAGTGTTAGAGTTAGGGATAGGGTTAGGGTTAGGGTTCGGGTTAGGGTTCGGGTTCGGGTTAGGTTTCGGGTTCGGGTTAGGGTTAGGGTTAGGGTTCGGGTTAGGGTTAGGGTTAGGGTTAGGGTTAGGGTTAGAGTTTGGGTTGGTTTCAGGTTAGGGTTAGGGTTAGAGTTAGGGTTCGGGTTAGGTTTAGGGTTAGGGTTCGGTTTAGTGTTAGGGTTAGGGTTAGGGTTAGGGTTCGTGTTAGGTTTCGGGTTACGGGTCGGGTTAGTGTTAGGGTTAGGGTTCGGGTTAGGGTTAGGGTTAGGGTTAGGGTTCGGTTTAGCATTAGGGTTCGGGTTCGGGTTAGGGTTCGGGTTCGGGTTCGGGTTAGGGTTAGGGTTGGTTTCGGGTTAGGGTTCGGGTTAGGGTTCGGGTTAGGGTTAGGGTTAGGCTTAGTGTTCGGGTTCGGGGTTAGGTTTAGGGTTAGGGTTCGTGTTAGGGTTCGGGTTCGGGTTAGGTTTCGGGTTAGGTTTAGAGTTAGGATTAGGGTTAGGTTTAGGGTTTGGGTTCGGGTTAGGGTTAGGGTTAGGGTTAGGGTTACGTATCGGGTTAGGGTTAGGGTTTGGGTTAGGGTTAGGGTTCGGGTTAGGGTTAGGGGTTAGGGTTAGGGTTAGGGTTAGGTTTAGGGTTCGGGCTAGGGTTAGGGTTAGGGTTAGGGTTCGGTTTAGGGTTAGGGTTAGGGTTCGGGTTAGGGTTCGGGTTAGGGTTCGGGTTAGGGTTCCGGTTAGGGATCGGGTTAGGATTCGGGTTACGGTTAGGGTTCGGGTTCGGGTTAGGGTTAGGTTTCGGGTAAGGTTTAGGGTTAGGTTTCGGTTTAGGGTTCAGGTTCGGGTTAGGGTTAGGGTTCGGGTTAGGGTTAGGGTTAGGGTTAGGGTTAGTGTTAGGGTTCGGGTTAGGGTTCGGGTTAGTGTTAGGGTTAGGGTTAGTGTTAGGGTTAAGGTTAGGTTTAGGGTTAGGTTTCGGGTTAGGGTTAGGGTTAGGGTAAGGGATAGGGTTCGGGTTAGGGTTACGTTTAGGGTTAGGGTTAGGGTTCAGGTTAGTGTTAGGTTTAGGGTTAGTGTTAGGGTTCGGGTTAGGGTTAGGGTTAGGGTTAGGGTGTGGGTTAGGGTTTGGGTTAGGGTTCGGTTTAGGGTTAGTGTTCGGGTTTGGGTTAGGGTTAGGGTTAGGGTTCGGGGTTAGTGTAGGGTTAGGGTTAGTGTTAGGGTTAGGGTTCGGGTTAGGGTTCGCGTTAGGGTTAGGGTTAGGGTTAGATTTTGGGTTAGGATTAGGTTTAGGGTTAGGGTTCTGGTTAGGGTTAGAGTTAGGGTTAGGGTTATGGTTCGGGTTAGGGTTAGGTTTTAGTGTTAGGGTTAGGGTTAGGGTCAGGGTTACGGTTAGGGGTCAGGGTTAGGGTTAGGGTTAGGGTTAGGGTTAGGGTTCGGGTTAGGGTTATGTTTAGGGTTAGGGTTAGGGTTCGGGTTAGTGTTAGGGTTAGGGTTAGTGTTAGGGTTCGGGTTAGGGTTAGGGTTAGGGTTAGGGTGTGGGTTAGTGTTCGGGTTAGGGTTCGGTTTAGGGTTAGTGTTCGGGTTTGGGTTAGGTCTCGGGTTAGGTTTAGTGTTAGTTTTAGGGTTCGGGTTCGGGTTTGGGTTAGGGTTAGTGTTCGGGTTAGGGTTAGGGTTAGGGTTCGGGTTAGGGTCCGGGTTAGGGTTAGGGTTCGGGTTAGGTTTATGGTTAGGGTTCGGGTTAGGGTTCGGGTTAGGGTTAGGGTTCGGGTTCGGGTTAGGTTTAGGGGTTAGTGTTCAGGTTAGTGTTAGGGTTAGGGTTCGGGTTAGGGTTAGGGTTAGGGTTCGGGTGAGGTTTAGATTTAGGTTTAGTGTTAGGGTTAGGGTTAGGGTTAGTGTTCGGGTTAGGGTTCGTGTTAGGGTTCGGGTTAGGGGTCGGGTTAGGGTTAGGGTTAGGGTTCGTGTTAGGGTTAGGGTTAGGGTTCGGGTTAGGGTTAGGTTTCGGGTTAGTGTTAGGTTTAGGGTTCGGGTTCGGGTTAGGGTTAGGGTTAGGGTTGGGGTTCGGGTTAGGGTTCGGGTTAGCGTTCGGGTTAGGGTTAGTTTTAGGGTTAGGTTTCGGGTTCGGGGTTAGGGTTAGGGTTAGGGTTCGGGTTAGGGTTAGGATTCGCTTAAGGGGTTAACGTTCGGGTTCGTGTTAGGGTTAGGGTTAGGGTTCCGGTTAGGGTTAGGGTTAGGGTTCGGTTTAGGGTTAGGGTTAGGGTTAGGGTTAGGGTTCGGGTTAGGGTTCGGGTTAGGGTTAGGGTTAGGGTTCGGTTTAGGGTTAGGGTTAGGGTTCGAGTTAGGGTTAGGGTTCGGGTTAGGGTTAGGGGTTAGGGTTAGGATTAGGGTTAGGGTTAGGGTTCGGGATAGGGTTAGGGTTAGGGTTAGGGTTAGGGTTAGGGTTCGGGTTAGGGTTAGGATTAGGGTTAGGTTTAGGGTTCGGGTTACGGTTAGGTTTATGGTTTGGGTTCGGTTTCGGGGTACAGTTCGGGTTCGGGTTCGGGTTAGGGTTCAGGTTCGGGTTCGGGTTAGGGGTTAGGGTTCGGGTTAGGGTTAGGGTTAGGTTTCGGGTTAGGGTTAGGTTTAGGGTTAGGGTTAGGTTTCGGTTTAGGGTTTGGGTTAGGGTTAGGGTTAGAATTCGGGTTAGCATTAGGGTTAGGTTTCAGGTTAGTGTTCGGGTTGGGTTTAGGGTTAGGATTCGGGTTAGGGTTCGGTTTAGGGTTCGGGTTAGGGTTCGGGTTAGGGTTCGGGTTAGGGTAAGGGTTAGGGTTTGGGTTAGGGTTCGGGTTCCGGTTAGAGTTCGGGTTCGGGTTAGGGTTAGTGTTAGGGTTCGGGTTAGGTTTAGGGTTAGGGTTAGGTTTAGGGTTCGGGTTAGGGTTCGGGTTAGGCTTAGGGTTAGGGTTAAGGTTAGGTTTAGGGTTAGGGTTCAGGTTAGGGTTAGGGTTAGGGTTCGGATTAGGGTTAGGTTTAGGGTTAGGGTTAGGGTTCGGATTAGTGTTAGGGTTAGGGTTAGGGTTCGGGTTAGGGTTCGGGTTAGGGTTAGGTGTAAGTGTTAGGGTTCGGGTTACGGTTAGGGTTAGGGTTAGGGTTCGCGTTAGGGTTAGTGTTATGGTTTGGGTTCAGGTTCGGGGTAGGTTAGGGTTCGTGTTCGGGTTAGGGTTCGGGTTCGGGTTCGATTTAGAGGTTAGAGTTCGGGTTATGGTTAGGGTTAGGTTTCGGTTTAGGGTTAGGGTTAGGGTTAGGTTTAGGGTTCGGGGAGTGTTTGGGTTAGAGTTAGGGTTAGGGTTCGGGTTAGCGTTAGGGTTAGGGTTCGGGTTAGGGTTCGGTTTAGGGTTAGGTGTAAGTGTTAGAGTTCAGCTTAGGGTTACGGTTAGGGTTAGGGTTAGGGTTAGGTTTTAGGGTTAGTTTTAGGGTTAGGGTTAGGGTTAGGGTTAGGGGTTTGGGTTAGGGTTGAGGTTAGGGTTCGGGTTAGGGTTAGGGTTCGGGTTAGGGTAAGGGTTCGGGTTAGGGTTAGTGTTTGGGTATGGGTTCGGGTTAGGGTTAGGGTTCGGGTTCGGGTTAGGGTTAGGGTTAGGGTTAGGGTTAGGGTTCGGGTTAGGGTTAGGGTTCGGTTTAGGGTTAAGGTTAGTTTTAGGGTTAGGGTTCGGGTTAGGGTTCGGGTTAGGGTTAGGGTTCGGGTTAGGGTTAGGGTTAGGGTTAGGGTTCGGGTTAGGGTTAGGGTTAGGGTTAGGGTTAGGGTTAGGGTTCGGGTTAGGGTTAGGGTTAGGGTTAGGGTTAGGGTTCAGGTTAGGAATAGGGTTATGGTTTGGGTTTGGGTTAGGGTTAGGGTTAGGATTCGGGTTAGGGTTAGGGTTAGGTTTCGGGTTTGGTTTATGGTTCAGGTTAGGGTTAGGTTTAGGGTTCGGGTTAGGGTTAGGGTTAGGGTTCGGGTTAGGGTTAGAGTTCGGATTCGGGTTCGGGTTAGGGTTCGGTTTCGGGTTAGTGTTCGGGTTTTGGTTAGGGTTCGGGTTAGGTTTAGTGTTAGTTTTAGGGTTCGGGTTCGGGTTTGGGTTAGGGTTAGTGTTCGGGTTAGGGTTAGGGTTCGGGTTAGGGTCCGGGTTAGGGTTAGGGTTCGGGTTAGGTTTAGGGTTAGGGTTCGGGTTAGGGTTCGGGTTAGGGTTAGGGTTAAGGTTCGGGTTAGAGTTCGTGTTATTGTTCGGGGTAGGGTTCGGGTTAGGGTTCGGGTTAGGGTTAGGGTTCGGGTTCGGGTTAGGGTTAGGGGTTAGTGTTCAGGTTAGGGTTAGGGTTAGGGTTCGGGTTAGGGTTAGGGTTAGGGTTCGGGTTAGGTTTAGGTTTAGGTTTAGGGTTAGGGTTAGGGTTAGGGTTAGGGTTCGGGTTAGGGTTCGTGTTAGGGTTCGGGTTAGGGGTCGGGTTAGGGTTAGGGTTAGGGTTCGTGTTAGGGTTAGGGTTAGGGTTCGGGTTAGGGTTAGGGTTCGGGTTCGGGTTTGGGTTAGGGTTAGTGTTCGGGTTAGGGTTAGGGTTAGGGTTTGGGTTAGGGTCCGGGTTAGGGTTAGGGTTCGGGTTAGGTTTAGGGTTAGGGTTCGGGTTAGGGTTCGGGTTAGGGTTAGGGTTAAGGTTCGGGTTAGAGTTCGTGTTATTGTTCGGGGTAGGGTTCGGGTTAGGGTTCGGGTTAGGGTTAGGGTTCGGGTTCGGGTTAGGGTTAGGGGTTAGTGTTCAGGTTAGGGTTAGGGTTAGGGTTCGGGTTAGGGTTAGGGTTAGGGTTCGGGTTAGGTTTAGGTTTAGGTTTAGGGTTAGGGTTAGGGTTAGGGTTAGGGTTCGGGTTAGGGTTCGTGTTAGGGTTCGGGTTAGGGTTCGGGTTAGGGTTAGGGTTCGGGTTCGTGTTAGGGTTAGGGTTAGGGTTCGGGTTAGGGTTAGGGTTCGGGTTAGTGTTAGGGTTAGTGTTCGGGTTCGGGTTAGGGTTAGGGTTGGGGTTCGGGTTAGGGTTCGGGTTAGGGTTCGGTTGAGGGTTAGGTTTAGTGTTAGGTTTCGGGTTCGGGGTTAGGGTTAGGGTTAGGGTTCGGGTTAGGGTTAGGATTCGCTTAAGGGGTTAACGTTCGGGTTCGTGTTAGGGTTAGGGTTAGAGTTCCGGTTAGGGTTAGGGTTAGGGTTCGGTTTAGGGTTAGGGTTAGGGTTAGGGTTAGGGTTAGGGTTAGGGTTCGGGTTAGGGTTCGGGTTAGGGTTAGGGTTAGGGTTCGGTTTAGGGTTAGGGTTAGGGTTCGAGTTAGGGTTAGGGTTCGGGTTAGGGTTAGGGGTTAGGGTTAGGATTAGGCTTAGGGTTAGGGTTCGGGATAGGGTTAGGGTTAGGGTTAGGGTGAGGGTTCGGGTTAGGGTTAGGATTAGGGTTAGGTTTAGGGTTCGGGTTAGGGTTAGGGTTATGGTTTGGGTTCGGGTTCGGGGTAGGGTTCGGGTTCGGGTTCGGGTTAGGGTTCAGGTTCGGGTTCGGGTTAGGGGTTAGGGTTCGGGTTAGGGTTAGGGTTAGGTTTCGGGTTAGGGTTAGGTTTAGGGTTAGGGTTAGGTTTCGGTTTAGGGTTTGGGTTAGGGTTAGGGTTAGAATTCGGGTTAGCATTAGGGTTAGGGTTCAGGTTAGTGTTCGGGTTGGGTTTAGGGTTAGGATTCGGGTTAGGGTTAGGTTTAGGGTTCGGGTTAGGGTTCGGGTTAGGGTTCGGGTTAGGGTAAGGGTTAGGGTTTGGGTTAGGGTTCGGGTTCGGGTTAGAGTTCGGGTTCGGGTTAGGTTTAGGTTTAGGGTTCGGGTTAGGGTTCAGGTTAGGTTTAGGGTTAAGGTTCGGGTTAGAGTTCGTGTTATTGTTCGGGGTAGGGTTAGGGTTAGGGTTCGGGTTAGGGTTAGTGTTAGGGTTCGGGTTAGGTTTAGGTTTAGGTTTAGGGTTAGGGTTAGGGTTAAGGTTAGGGTTCAGGTTAGGGTTCGTGTTAGGGTTCGGGTTAGGGGTCAGGTTAGGGTTAGGGTTAGGGTTCGTGTTAGGGTTAGGGTTAGGGTTCGGGTTAGGGTTAGGGTTCGGGTTAGTGTTAGGGTTAGTGTTCGGGTTCGGGTTAGGGTTAGGGTTGGGGTTCGGGTTAGGGTTCGGGTTAGGGTTCGGGTTAGGGTTAGGTTTAGGGTTAGGTTTCGGGTTCGGGGTTAGGGTTAGGGTTAGGGTTCGGGTTAGGGTTAGGATTCGCTTAAGGGGTTAACGTTCGTGTTCGTGTTAGGGTTAGGGTTAGAGTACCGGTTAGGGTTAGGGTTAGGGTTCGGTTTAGGGTTAGGGTTAGGGTTAGGGTTAGGGTTAGGGTTAGGGTTCGGGTTAGGGTTCGGGTTAGGGTTAGGGTTAGGGTTCGGTTTAGGGTTAGGGTTAGGGTTCGAGTTAGGGTTAGGGTTCGGGTTAGGGTTAGGGGTTAGGGTTAGGATTAGGCTTAGGGTTAGGGTTCGGGATAGGGTTAGGTTTAGGGTTAGGGTTAGGTTTAGGGTTCGGGGTAGGGTTAGGATTAGGGTTAGGTTTAGGGTTCGGGTTAGGGTTAGGGTTATGGTTTGGGTTCGGGTTCGGGGTAGGGTTCGGGTTCGGGTTCGGGTTAGGGTTCAGGTTCGGGTTCGGGTTAGGGGTTAGGGTTCGGGTTAGGGTTAGGGTTAGGTTTCGGGTTAGGGTTAGGTTTAGGGTTAGGGTTAGGTTTCGGTTTAGGGTTTGGTTTAGGGTTAGGGTTAGAATTCGGGTTAGCATTAGGGTTAGGGTTCAGGTTAGTGTTCGGGTTGGGTTTAGGGTTAGGATTCGGGTTAGGGTTAGGTTTAGGGTTCGGGTTAGGGTTCGGGTTAGGGTTCGGGTTAGGGTAAGGGTTAGGGTTTGGGTTAGGGTTCGGGTTCGGGTTAGAGTTCGGGTTCGGGTTAGGGTTAGGGTTAGGGTTCGGGTTAGGTTTAGGGTTAGGGTTAGGGTTAGGGTTCGGGTTAGGGTTCGGGTTAGGCTTAGGGTTAGGGTTAGGGTTAGGTTTAGGGTTAGGGTTCGGGTTAGGGTTAGGGTTAGTGTTAGGGTTCGGATTAGGGTTAGGTTTAGGGTTAGGGTTAGGGTTCGGATTAGGGTTAGGGTTAGGGTTAGGGTTCGGGTTAGGGTTCGGGTTAGGGTTAGGGTTCGGGTTAGGGTTATGTTTTGGGTTAGGGTTAGGTTTAGGGTTAGGGTTTGGGTTAGGGTTCGGGTTAGGGTTAAGGTTAGGGTTCGAGTTAGTGTTCAGGTTAGGGATAGGGTTCGGTTTAGGGTTAGGGTTAGGGTTAGGGTTAGGGTTCGGGTTAGGGTTAGGGGTTTGGGTAGGGTTAGTGTTAGGGTTAGGGTTAGGGTTCGGGTTAGGGTTAGGGTTAGGGTTCGGGTTAGGTTTAGGGTTAGTTTTAGGGTTAGGGTTAGGGTTAGGGTTAGGGGTTTGGTTTAGGGTTAGGGTTAGGGTTCGGGTTAGGGTTAGGGTTCGGGTTAGGGTAAGGGTTCGGGTTAGGGTTAGGGTTTGGGTATGGGTTCGGGTTAGGGTTAGGGTTCGGGTTCGGGTTAGGGTTAGGGTTAGCTTTAGGGTTCGGGTTAGGGTGAGGTTTCGGTTTAGGGTTAGGGTTAGGGTTAGGGTTAGGGTTCGCGTTAGGGTTCGGGTTAGGGTTAGGGTTATGGTTTGGGTTCGGGTTCGGGGTAGGGTTCGGGTTCGGGTTCGGGTTAGGGTTCAGGTTCGGGTTCGGGTTAGGGGTTAGGGTTCGGGTTAGGGTTAGGGTTAGGTTTCGGGTTAGGGTTAGGTTTAGGGTTAGGGTTAGGTTTCGGTTTAGGGTTTGGGTTAGGGTTAGGGTTAGAATTCGGGTTAGCATTAGGGTTAGGGTTCAGGTTAGTGTTCGGGTTGGGTTTAGGGTTAGGATTCGGGTTAGGGTTAGGTTTAGGGTTCGGGTTAGGGTTCGGGTTAGGGTTCGGGTTAGGGTAAGGGTTAGGGTTTGGGTTAGGGTTCGGGTTCGGGTTAGAGTTCGGGTTCGGGTTAGGTTTAGGTTTAGGGTTCGGGTTAGGGTTCAGGTTAGGTTTAGGGTTAAGGTTCGGGTTAGAGTTCGTGTTATTGTTCGGGGTAGGGTTCGGGTTAGGGTTCGGGTTAGGGTTAGGGTTCGGGTTCGGGTTAGGGTTAGGGGTTAGTGTTCAGGTTAGGGTTAGGGTTAGGGTTCGGGTTAGGGTTAGTGTTAGGGTTCGGGTTAGGTTTAGGTTTAGGTTTAGGGTTAGGGTTAGGGTTAAGGTTAGGGTTCAGGTTAGGGTTCGTGTTAGGGTTCGGGTTAGGGGTCAGGTTAGGGTTAGGGTTAGGGTTCGTGTTAGGGTTAGGGTTAGGGTTCGGGTTAGGGTTAGGGTTCGGGTTAGTGTTAGGGTTAGTGTTCGGGTTCGGGTTAGGGTTAGGGTTGGGGTTCGGGTTAGGGTTCGGGTTAGGGTTCGGGTTAGGGTTAGGTTTAGGGTTAGGTTTCGGGTTCGGGGTTAGGGTTAGGGTTAGGGTTCGGGTTAGGGTTAGGATTCGCTTAAGGGGTTAACGTTCGTGTTCGTGTTAGGGTTAGGGTTAGAGTACCGGTTAGGGTTAGGGTTAGGGTTCGGTTTAGGGTTAGGGTTAGGGTTAGGGTTAGGGTTAGGGTTAGGGTTCGGGTTAGGGTTCGGGTTAGGGTTAGGGTTAGGGTTCGGTTTAGGGTTAGGGTTAGGGTTCGAGTTAGGGTTAGGGTTCGGGTTAGGGTTAGGGGTTAGGGTTAGGATTAGGCTTAGGGTTAGGGTTCGGGATAGGGTTAGGTTTAGGGTTAGGGTTAGGTTTAGGGTTCGGGGTAGGGTTAGGATTAGGGTTAGGTTTAGGGTTCGGGTTAGGGTTAGGGTTATGGTTTGGGTTCGGGTTCGGGGTAGGGTTCGGGTTCGGGTTCGGGTTAGGGTTCAGGTTCGGGTTCGGGTTAGGGGTTAGGGTTCGGGTTAGGGTTAGGGTTAGGTTTCGGGTTAGGGTTAGGTTTAGGGTTAGGGTTAGGTTTCGGTTTAGGGTTTGGTTTAGGGTTAGGGTTAGAATTCGGGTTAGCATTAGGGTTAGGGTTCAGGTTAGTGTTCGGGTTGGGTTTAGGGTTAGGATTCGGGTTAGGGTTAGGTTTAGGGTTCGGGTTAGGGTTCGGGTTAGGGTTCGGGTTAGGGTAAGGGTTAGGGTTTGGGTTAGGGTTCGGGTTCGGGTTAGAGTTCGGGTTCGGGTTAGGGTTAGGGTTAGGGTTCGGGTTAGGTTTAGGGTTAGGGTTAGGGTTAGGGTTCGGGTTAGGGTTCGGGTTAGGCTTAGGGTTAGGGTTAGGGTTAGGTTTAGGGTTAGGGTTCGGGTTAGGGTTAGGGTTAGTGTTAGGGTTCGGATTAGGGTTAGGTTTAGGGTTAGGGTTAGGGTTCGGATTAGGGTTAGGGTTAGGGTTAGGGTTCGGGTTAGGGTTCGGGTTAGGGTTAGGGTTCGGGTTAGGGTTATGTTTTGGGTTAGGGTTAGGTTTAGGGTTAGGGTTTGGGTTAGGGTTCGGGTTAGGGTTAAGGTTAGGGTTCGAGTTAGTGTTCAGGTTAGGGATAGGGTTCGGTTTAGGGTTAGGGTTAGGGTTAGGGTTAGGGTTCGGGTTAGGGTTAGGGGTTTGGGTAGGGTTAGTGTTAGGGTTAGGGTTAGGGTTCGGGTTAGGGTTAGGGTTAGGGTTCGGGTTAGGTTTAGGGTTAGTTTTAGGGTTAGGGTTAGGGTTAGGGTTAGGGGTTTGGTTTAGGGTTAGGGTTAGGGTTCGGGTTAGGGTTAGGGTTCGGGTTAGGGTAAGGGTTCGGGTTAGGGTTAGGGTTTGGGTATGGGTTCGGGTTAGGGTTAGGGTTCGGGTTCGGGTTAGGGTTAGGGTTAGCTTTAGGGTTCGGGTTAGGGTGAGGTTTCGGTTTAGGGTTAGGGTTAGGGTTAGGGTTAGGGTTCGCGTTAGGGTTCGGGTTAGGGTTAGGGTTCGGGTTAGGGTTAGGGTTAGGGTTAGGGTTAGGGTTCGTGTTAGGGTTATGGTTAGGGTTAGGGTTAGGGTTCGGGTTAGGGTTAGGGTTAGGGTTAGGGTTAGGGTTAGGGTTCAGGTTAGGAATAGGGTTATGGTTTGGGTTCTGGTTAGGGTTAGGGTTAGGATTCGGGTTAGAGTTAGGGTTAGGGTTCGGGTTAGGTTTAGGGTTATGGTACGGGTTAGGGTTACAATACTGGTTAGGGTAAGGGTGAGGGTTAGGGTTAGGGTTAGAATACGGTTAGGTTTAGGGTTAAGGTTAGAGTACGGGTTAGGGTTTGTGTTAGGTTTAGGGTTAGGGTCAGGGTTAGAGTACGGGTTAGGGTTAGGGTAAGGGTTAGTGTTAGAGTACGGGGTAGGGTTATTGTTAGGGTTACGGTAAGGGGTAGGGTTAAGATTACGGTACAGGATAGGTTTAGTGTATGTGTTAGGTCTAGGGTTAGGGTTAGTTTAAGTGTGCGGGTTAGGGTTAGGGTTAGGGTATGTGTTAGATTTAGGGTTTCGGTTCGGGTTAGTGTTACGTTTAGGGGTAGGGTACGGTTTACATTTATGGTTAGAGTAAGGGTAAGTGTTAGGGTACTGTTTAGGGTTAGAGTACGGGTTAGGGTTAGGTTTAGGGTTAGGGTTAGAGTTAGAGTATGGGTTAGGGTTAGTGTTAGGGTTAGGGTTAGGGTTAGTGTATGGATAGAGTTAGGGTTAGGGTTAGGGTTAGGGTACAGGTTAGGGTTAGGTTTAGGGTACAGGATAGGGTTAGTGTACGGGATAAGTTTAGGTTTAGGTTTAGGTTTAGGTTACGGGTTAGGGTTAGGGTACGGGTTAGGTTTTGGTTTAGGTGCGGGTTAGGGTTAGGGTACGGGTTAGGGTTACGTTTAGGGTCAGGGTTAGGATTAGGGATAGGGTTATGGTACGGGTTAGTGTTAGGGTTGGGGTACGGTACAGGTTAGTTTTAGGGTTAGGGTATGGTTTAGGCTTACGGTTAAGGTTAGGGTTAGTGTAGGGTATTGGTTAGGGTTAGGGTACGGGTAAGGGTTATGGTTAGGGTTACGGTTAGGTTTAGGTTTAGGGTGCGGGTTAGGCTTAGGCTAGGGTTAGGGTTAGCGCTAGGGTATGGGTTAGGGTTACTCTTAGGTTTGGGTACGGGTTAGGTTTAGGGTTAGGGTTAGGCTATGGGTTAGGTTTAGGGTACGCGTTAAGGTTTGGTTTAGGGTCAGGGTTATGTTTAGGGTTAGGGTACAAGTTAGGGTTAAGGTTAGGTTTATGGTACGGGTTAGTGTTAGGGTTAGGGTTAGGGTTAGAGTACGGGGTAGGATTAGTGTTAGGGTTAGGTTTATGGTTAGGGTACGGGTTAGGGTTAGAGTTAGAGTTAGGGTTAGAGTACGGTGTAGGGTTGGGGTTAAGGTTATAGTACGGATAGGGTTAGCGTTTGGGTTAGGGTTAGGGTATGGGTTAGGCTTAGGGTACGTTTTAGGGATAGGGTTAGGTTCAGGTTTAGGGTTAGGTTTAGGGTTAGGGTACGGGTTAGGTTTAGGTTTAGTGTACGGGTTAGGGTTAGGTTTAGGGTTAGGGTACAGGTTAGGTTTAGGGTACGGGTTAGGGTTAGGGACAGTGTCAGGGTTAGGGGTAGGGTTAGGGTTAGGGTTAGAGTACGGGGTAGGTTTGGTGTTTGGGTTAGGGTTGGGGTTAGGGTTAGGGTATGGGTTAGGCTTAGGGTACGGTTTAGGTTTAGGGTTAGGGTCAGGTTTAGAGTTAGGGTTATGGTTAGGGTTAGCAGTACGGTATGGGTTAGGGTTACTGTTAGGGTTTGGGTACGGGTTAGGGTTAAGGTTAGTTTACGGGATAGGGTTGGGTACGGGTTAGGTCAAGGGTTAGGGTTAGGTTTAGGTACGGGTTAGGGTTAGGGTTAGGATTAGGGTTAGGGTTACGGTATGGGTTAGGCTTAGGGTATGGGTTAAGATTAGGGTTAGGGTACGGGTTAGGGTTAGGTTTAGGGTACAGGTTAGGGTTAGTTTGGGGTTAGGGTATGGGTTAGGTTTAGGGTACGGTTTAGGGTTAGGGTTCGGGTCAGGGTTAGGGTTAGGGTTAGGGTTATGGTACGGGTTAGGTTTAGGTTTAGGGTACGGGTTAGGGTTAGGTTTAGTGTTAGGGTACAGGTTAGGTTTAGGGTACAGTTTAGGGTTAGGGTGAGGGTTAGGTTTAGGGTTAGAATACGGTTAGGGTTAGGGTTAGGGTTAGAGTACGGGTTAGGGTTAGTGTTAGGGTTAGGGTTAGGGTCAGGCTTAGAGTACGGGTTAGGGTTAGGGTAAGGGTTACTGTTAGAGTACGGGGTAGGGTTAGTGTTAGGGTTAGGGTTAGGGTTAGAGTACGGGTTAGAGATAGTGTTAGGGTTAGGGTTAGGTTTAGGTTTAGGGGACGGGTACGGGTTAGGGTTAGGGTTAGGGTTAGAGTACGGGAAAGGTAGGGTTTAGGGTTAGGGTACGGGTTAGGTTTAGGTTACAGGTTTAGGGTTAGGACAAGTGTTAGGGTCAGGTTTAGGGTACGGGATAGGGTTAGGGGTAGGTTTAAGGTTAGGGTTAGGGTATGGGTTAGGCTTAGGGTACCGGTTAGGGTTAGGGTCAGGGTTAGGGTTAGGGTTAGGGTATGAGTTAGGAGTAGGGTTAGGTTTAGGGTACGGTTTTGGGTTACGGTTAGGTTTAGGGTTAGGGTTAGAGTACGGGGTGGGTTAGTGTTAGGGTTAGGTTACGGGTTAAGGTACGGGTTAGGGTTAGAGATAGGCTTAGGGTTTGAGTACGGGGTAGGGTTAGGGTTAGTGTTGGAGTACGGATAGGGTTAGGGTTAGGGTTAGGCTTAGAGTACGGGTTAAGTTTAGTGTACTGGTTAGGGGTAGGGTCAGTGTTAGGGTTAGGGTAAGAGTTAGGGTTAGGGTTAGGGTACGGTTAATGGTTATGTTTAGCGTTAGGGTTAGGGTTAAGTTTAGGGTGCGGTTTAGGGTTAGGGTTAGGGTTAGGGTTAGAGTACGGGTTTGGTATAGTGTTAGGAAACGGGTTATGTTTACCGTTTGGGTACGGTTTAGGTAAGGGTTAGGGATAGGGTTAGAGTTAGGGGTTAGGGTTAGAGTTTGTGTTAGGCTACGGGATAGGGTTAGAGTACGGGTTAGGGTTAGGGTTCGGGTTAGGGTTAGGGTTAGGTTTAGGGTTATAGTACGGGTGTGGGTTAGAGATAGGGTTACGTTTAGTGTTAGAGTACGGGTTAGGGATAGTGTTAGGTTTAGGGTTAGTGTTAGGGTACGGTTTAGGGTTAGCGTATGGGTTAGGGTTACGTTTAGGTTTAGGGTTAGTGCTAGAGTATGGGTTAGGTTTAGTGTTAGGGTTAGGGTTAGGGTTAGGGTTAGGGTTAGGGTTAGAGTGCGGATAGGGTTAGGGTTAGGGTTAGGGTACAGGTTAGGTTTAGGGTACGGGTTAGTGTTAGGTTTAGGGTTAGGGTATGGGTTAGGTTTAGGATACGGGTTAGGGTTAGGGTTAGGGTCAGAGTTAGTGTTAGGGTTAGGGTACGAATTAGGGTTAGGGTTAGGTACAGGTTAGGTTTAGGGTTATGGTATGGGTTAGGGTTACAGTACTGGTTAGGGTTAGGGTAGGGTTAGTGTTAGGGTTAGAATACGTTTAGGGTTAGGGTTAGGCTTAGGGATAGAGTACGGGTTAGGGTTAATGGTAGGGTTAGGTTTAGGGTTAGGGTTAGGGTTAGGGTTAGGGTTAGGGTTAGGGTTCGGGTTAGTGTTAGAGTACGGGGAGGGTTAGTGTTAGGGTTAGGGTTATGGTTAGAGTACGGGTTAGGGTTAGTGTTAGGGTTAGGGTTAGGGTACGGGTTAGGGTTAGGGTTAGGTTTAGTGTTAGCGTGCGGGGTAGAGTTAGTGTTACGGTTAGGGTTAGGGTTAGAGTACGGGTTTGGGTTAGTGTTAGGGTACTGGTTAGGTTTACCGTTTGGGTATGGGTTAGGGTAAGTTTTAGGGTTAGGGTTAGGGTACGTGTTAGGTTTAGAGTTTGGGTACGGGTTAGGGTTACATTTAAAGTTAGGGTACGAGTTAGGTTTAGGGTTAGGTTAAGGGTAAGTGTTAGGGGACGGGATAGGGTTAGAGTATGGGTTAGGGTTAGGTTTAGGTTTAGCGTTAGGGATAGAGTACGGGTTAGGTTTAAGTTCGGGTTAGGTTTAGGGTCAGGGTTAGAGTTAGGGTTACTGTTAGGGTTAGGGTTAGGGTTAGGGTTAAAGTACGGGTTAGGTTTAGGGTAGAGGTTAGGTTTAGGGTACGGGTTAGTTTTAGGGTTATGATACGGTATAGGGTTACAGTACGGGTTAGGGTTAGGGTCAGCGTTAGGGTTAGGGTACGAGTTAGGGTTAGGGTTAGGGTATGGGTTAAGGTTAGGGTTTTGGTACGGGTTAGGGTTACAGTACGGGTTAGGGTTAGGGTGACGGTTAGGGTTAGTGTTAGAGTACGTTAAGGGTTAGTGTTAGGGTTAGGGTTAGGTTTAGAGTACGGGTTAGGGTTAGTGTTAGGGTTAGGGTTATGGTTAGGTTTAGGGTTAGGGTTAGAGTTAGGGTACGGGTTAGGGTTAGGGTTAGGTTTAGGGTTAGAGTACTGGGTAGGATTAGTGTTAGTGTTAGTGTTAGGGTTGGGGTTAATGTACGGTTTAGGCTTAGGGTTAGGATTAGAGTTAGGATACGGGTTAGGGTTAGGTTTAGGGTACGGGATAGGGTTAGCGTATGGGTTAAGTTTAGGGTTAGGGTTAGGTTTAGGGTTAGGCTTAGGGTACTGGTTAGGGTTAGGATTAGGTTTAGGGTTATGGTACGGGTTAGGGTAAGGGTTAGGGTTAGGGTTAGGTTTAGGGTACGGGTTAGGGTTAGGGTTAGGGTTAGGGTACTTGTAGGGTTAGATTTTGGGTACGGGTTAGGGTTACATTTAGGGTTAGGGTACGGGTTAGGTTTATCGTTAGGGTTAGGGTACGGTTTAGGGTTAGGGTATGGGTTAGGGTTAGGTTTAGGTTCAAGATTAGGGTTAAGTTTAGGGTTAGGGTTAGGGATAGGGTACGCGTTAGGGTTACTGTACGGGTTAGGGTTAGGGTTAGGGTTAGGGTTAGGGTTAGAGCTCGGGTTTGGGTTAGTGTTAGGGTACGGGTTAGGTTTACCGTTTAGGTACGGGTTAGGGTAATGGTTAGTGTTAGGGTGGGTTTAGGGGTTAGGGTTAGAGTTAGTGGTAGGATACGGGTAGGGTTAGGGTACGGGTTAGGGTTAGGGTTAGGGTTCGGGTTAGGGTTAGTGTACGGGTTAGGGTTAGGGTTAGGATTAGGGTTAGGGTTAGGGTTAGTGTTAGGGTTACGGTACCAGTGAGGGTTAACGTTAGGGTATGGTATCGGGGTAGTGTACGTGTTAGGTCTAGGGTTAGGGTTAGGTTTAGTGTGCGTGTTAGGGTTAGGGTTAGGTTAGGGTACGTGTTAGGGTTAGGGTTTGGGTACGGGTTAGCATTACATTTAGGGTTAGGGTATGGTTTAGGTTTAAAGTTAGGGTTAGGGTACGGTTTAGGGTTAGGTTACGGGTTAGGGTTAGGTTTAGGTTACGGGTTAGGGTTACTGTACCGGTTAGGGTTAGGGTTAGGGTTAGGGTTAGGGTTAGGGTTAGGGTTATAGTATGGGTTAGCTTTAGAGTTAAGGTTAGGTTTAGGGTTAGAGTACGGGTTAGGGTTAGTGTTAGGGTTAGGGTTAGTGTTAGGGTACAGGGTAGGGTTAGAGTACGGGTTAGGGTTAGGTTTAGGGTTAGGGTTAGGGTTAGAGTACGGGTTAGGGTTAGTGTTAGTGTTAGGGTTAGTGTTAGTGTTAGTGTACGGATAGTGTTAGGGTTAGGGTTAGGCTTCGGGTTAGGTTTAGGTTTAGGTTACGGGATAGGTTTAGTGTACGGGATAATTTTAGGGTTAGGGTTAGGTTTAGGTTCTGGGTTAGGGTTAGGTTTAGGTGCGGGTTAGGGTTAGGTTTAGGGTACGGGTTAGGTTTAGGTTTAGGGTCAGGGTTAGGGTTAGTGATAGGGTTATGGTACGGGTTAGGGTTAAGGTTGGGGTTAGGGTACGGGTTAGTTTTAGGTTTAGGGTACGGGTTAGGGTTACGGTTAAAGTTAGGGTTAGGGTTAGGGTATGGGCTAGGGTCAGGATACGGGTAAGGGTTATGGTTAGGGTAAGGGTTAGCTTTAGGTTTAGGGTGCGGGTTAGGGTTAGGGTTAGGGTTAGTGTTAGGGTTAGCGCTAGGGAATGGTTTAGGGTAACTGTTAGGGTTTGGGTACGGGTTACGGTGACGGTTAGTTTATGGGATAGGGTTGGGGAGGGGTTAGGTCAAGAGTTAGGGTTAGGTTTAGGGTATGGGTTAGGGTTAGGGTTTGGATAAAGGTTAGGTTTAGGGTATGGGTTAGGCTTAGGGTATGAGTTAGGGTTATGGTTAACGTCAGTGTTAGGGTTAAGGTTAGCGTTAGGGTATGGTTTAGGGTTAGGATTAGGGTACGGGTTAGGGTTAGGGTTACGGTTAGAGTACGGGTTTGGTTTAGGGTATGGGTTAGGGTTAGGTTTAGGGTCAGGGTTAGGGTTAGGGTTATAGTACGGGTTTGGGTTAGAAATAGGGTTAGGTTTAGGTTTAGAGTACGTGTTAGGGTTAGGTTTAGGGTTAGGGTTAGGTTTAGGGTTATAGTACGGGTGTGGGTTAGAGATAGGGTTAGGTTTAGGGTTAGAGTACGGGTTAGGGATACTGTTAGGTTTAGGGTTAGTGTTAGGGTACGGGTTAGGGTTACGTTTAGGTTTAGGGTTAGTGCTAGAGTACGGGTTAGGTTTAGTGTTAGGGTTAGGGTTAGGGTTAGGGTTAGAGTGCGGATGGGGTTAGGGTTAGGGATAGGGATAAGGTCAGGGATAGAGTACAGTTTAGGGTTAGGGTTTGTGTTAGGGTTAGAGTATGGGGTAGGGTTAGTGTTAGGGTTAGGTTTAGGGTTAGGTTTAGGGTACGGGTTACGGTTAGAGTTAGGGTTAGGGTTAGAATACAGGGTAGGGTTAGTGTTAGTGTTAGGGTTAGGGTTAATGTACGGGTTAGGCTTTGGGTTTGGTTTAGGGTTAGGTTACAGTTTAGGGTTAGGTTTAGGGTACGGGATAGGTTTAGCTTACCAGTTAAGTTTAGGGTTAGGGTTAGGCTTAGGTTACTGGTCAGGTTAGGTTTGGTGTGGGTTGGGGTTAGGGTGGGGTTAGGGTACGGGTTAATTTTAGGGTTAGTGTACGGGTCATGGTTACGGTTAAGTTTAGTGTTAGTTTTAGGGTATGGTTTAGGGTTAGGGTATGGGTAATGGTTAGGGTTAGGGATAGGGTTAGTGTTAGCGCTAGGGTATGGTTTAGGTTTACTGTTAGGGTTTGGGTACGGGTTAGGTTTAGGTTTAGGATACGGGATAGGGTTAGTGTCCGGGTTAAGTTTACGGTTAGTGTTAGGTTTAGTTTATGGGTTAGAGTTAGGGTACGGGGTAGGGTTAGGTTTAGGTGCGGGTTAGGGTTAGGGTACGGTTTAGGGTAAGGTTTAGGGTCAGGGTTAGGGTTAGGGATAGTGTTATGGTACATGTTAGGGTTAGGGTTGGGGTTAGGATATGGGTTATTTTTAGGGTTAGGGTACGGGTTAGGGATACGGTTAAGGTTAGGGTTAGTGTTAGGGTATGGGTTAGGGTTAGGGTACGGGTAAGGGTTATCGTTGGGTTATGGTTAGGTTTAGGTTTAGGGTGCGGGTTAGGCTTAGGGTTAGGGTTAGGGTTAGCGCTAGGGTATGGGTTAGTGTTACTGTTAGCGTATGGGTAAGAGTTAGGGTTAGGGTTAGGGTACGGGATAAGGTTGGGTACGGGTTAGGTCAAGGGTTAGGGTTAGGTTTAGGGTACGGGTTAGGGTGAGGGTTAGGGTCAGGGTTAGGGTTAGTGTTAGGGTACGAGTTAGGGTTAGGCATAGGTTAAGGGTACGGGTACGGGTTAGGGTTAGGTTTAGAGTACGGGGTAGGGTTAATGTTAGTGTTAGGGTTAGGGTTAGTGTACGGATAGGGTTAGGGTTAGGGTTAGGGTTAGGGTACAGGTAAGGGTTAGGTTTAGGGTACAGGATAGGGTTAGTGTATGGGATAAGTTTAGGTTTAGGTTTAGGTTTACGTTACGGGTTAGGGTTAGGGTACGGGTTAGGGTTAGGTTTAGGTGCGGGTTAGGGTTAGGGTACGGGTTAGGGTTAGTTTTAGGGTCAGGGTTCGGATTAGGGATAGGGTTATGGTACGGGTTAGGGTTAGGGTTGGGGTTTCGGTACAGGTTAGTTCTAGGGTTAGGGTATGGGTTAGGGTTACGGTTAAGGTTAGGGTTATTGTTAGGTTATGGGTTAGTGTTAGGGTACGGGTAAGGGTTATGGTTAGGGTTACCGTTAGGTTTAGGTTTAGGGTGCGTGTTAGGCTTAGGGTTAGGGTTAGGGTTAGCGCTAGGGTATGGGTTAGGGTACTCTTAGGGTTGGGTACGGGTTAGGGTTAGGGTTAGGGTATGGGATAGGGTTGGGTACGGGTTAGGACAAGGGTTAAGGTTAGGTTTAGGGTACGGGTTAGGTTTAGGGTTAGGTTAAGGGTTAGGGTTAGGCTATGGGTTAGGTTTAGGGTATGGGTTAAGGTTTGGTTTAGGGCCAGGGTTAGGGTTGGGGTTAGGGTACAAGTTAGGGTTAGGATTAGGTTTATGGTACGGGTTAGTGTTAGGGTTAGGGTTAGGGTTAGGGTTAGAGTACGGGGTAGGGTTAGTGTTAGGGTTAGGGTTAGGGTACGGGTTAGGGTTAGAGTTAGGGTTAGGGTTAGAGTACAGGGTAGGGTTAGGGTTAGGGTTAGAGTACGGATAGGGTTAGGGTTTGGGTTAGGGTTAGGGTATGGGTTAGGCTTAGGGTACGTTTTAGGGTTAGGGTTAGTGTCAGGTTTAGGGTTAGGTTTAGGGTTACGGTACGGGTTAGGGTTAGGTTTAGTGTACGGGTTAGGGTTAGGTTTAGGTTTAGGGTACAGGTTAGGTTTAGGGTACGGGTTAGGGTTAGGGTTAGTGTCAGGGTTAGGGTTAGGGTTAGGGTACGAATTATTGTTAGGGTTAGGGTACTGGATATGGTTAGGTTTATGGTACGGGTTAGGGTTACAATACGGGTTAGGGTTGGGTTGAGGGTTAGGGTTAGGGTTAGAATACGGTTAGGGTTAGGGTTAGGGTTAGGGTTAGAGTACGGGTTAGGGTTAGTGTTAGTGTTAGGTTTAGGGTTAGGGTTAGAGTACGGGTTAGGGTTAGGTTTAGGGTTAGTGTTAGAGTACAGGGTAGGGTTAGTGTTAGGGTCAGGTTTAGGGTTAGAGTTAGAGTACGGGGTAGGGTTACTGTTAGTGTAAGGGTTAGGGTTAGAGTACGGGTTTGGGTTAGTGTTAGGGTACGGGTTAGTTTTACCGTTTGGGTACGGGTTAGGGGAGGTGTTAGGGTTAGTTTTAGGGTTAGGGTACGTGTTAGCGTTAGGGTTTGGGTAAGGGTTAGGTTTAGGTTTAGGGTGCGGGATAGGGTTAGTGTACGGGTTAAGTTTACTGTTAGGGTTAGGTATAGGTTATGGGTTAGAGTTAGGGTACGGGGTAGGGTTAGGTTTAGGTGCGGGTTAGGGTTAGAGTACGGGTTAGGGTTAGGGTTAGGTTTAAAGTACGGGTTAGGTTTAAGGTACGGGTTAGGGTTAGGGTTAGGGTCAGGGTTAGGGTTAGGGTTAGGGTACGAGTTAGGGTTAGGATTAGGGTATGGGTTAGGTTTAGGATTATGGTATGGGTTAGGGTTACAGTACGGTTTAGTGTTAGGGTTAGGGTTAGAGTACAGTTAGTGTTAGTGTTAGGGTTAGGATTAGGGTTAGTGTACGGGTTAGGGTTAGGGTTAGTTTTAGGGTTAGGATACGGTTTAGGGTTAGGTGTAGGGTACGGGATAGGGTAGTGTAAGGGTTAATTTTAGGGTTATGGTTAGGTTTAGGTTACGGGTTAGGGTTAGGGTATGGGTTAGGGTTAGGTTTTGGGTGCTGGTTATGGTTAGGGTTAGGATTAGTGTAAGGGTTAGGGTTAGGTTTAGGGTAGGGTTAGGGTTAGGGTTAGTGTTAGGGTACGGTTTAGGGTTAGGGTTGGGTTTAGGGTACGGGTTAGTTTTAGGGTTAGGGTATGGGTTAGGGTTATGGTTAAGGTTAGGTTTAGGTTTAAGGTGCGGGTTAGGCTTAGGGTTAGGTTTAGGGTTAGCGCTAGGGTATGGGTTAGGGTTACTCTTAGGGTTTGGGTACAGGTTAGGTTTAGGGTTAGGTTACGGGATAGGGTTGGGTACGGGTTAGGACAAGGGTTAGGGTTAGACGTAGGGTACGGGATAGGGTTAGGGTTAGGTTTAGGGTTAGGTTTAGGGTATGGGTTAAGTTTAGGGTACGGGTTAGGGTTAGGTTTAGGGTCAGGGTTAGGGTTAGTGTTAGCGTATGAGTTAGGGTTAGGGTGTGGTTTAGGGTACGCGTTAGGGTTAGCGTTAGAGTATGGGTTAGGTTTAGTGTTAGGGTTAGGGTTAGGGTTAGGGTTAGGGTTAGGGTACTGGTTAGGGTTAGAGTTAGGGTTAGGGTTAGAGTACGGGGTAGGGTTAGTGTTAGGGTTAGGGTTAGGGTTAATGTACAGGTTAGGCTTAGGTTTAGGTTTAGGGTTAGGTTACGGGTTAGGATTAGGTTTAGGGTACGGGATAGGGTTAGCGTAAGGGTTAAGTTTAGGGTTAGGGTTAGGTTTAGGTTACGGGTTAGGGTTAGGTTTAGGTGTGGGTTAGGTTTAGGGTTAGGGTTAGATTTAGGTTACGGGTTAGGGTTAGGGTTGGGGTTAGGGTACGGGTTAATTTTAGTGTTAGGGTATGGGTCAGGGTTATGGTTAAGTTTAGGGTTTGGTTTAGGGTATGGGTTAGGGTTAGGGTACGGGTAGGGTTATGGTTAGGGTTAGGGATAAGTTTAGGTTTAGGGTGCGGGTTAGGGTTAGGGTTAGGTTTAGGGTTATCGCTAGGGTATGGGTTAGGGTTATTGTTAGGTTTTGGGTACGGGTTAGGGTTAGGGTTAGGTTACAGGATAGGGTTGTGTACGTGTTAGGTCAAGGGTTAGGGTTAGGTTTAGGGTACGGTTAGGGTTAGGGTTAGGATTAGGGTAAGGGTTAGGGTATGGGTTAGGCTTAGGGTACGGGTTAGGGTTAGAGTTAGGGTTAGGGTTAGGGTACAGGTTAGGGTTAGGTTTAGGGTACAGTTCGGGTTAGGTTTAGGGTTAGGGTACAGGTTAGGTTTAGGGTACGGGTTAGGGTTAGGGTTAGGGTCAGGGTTAGGGTTAGGGTTAGGGTACGAATTAGGGTTAGGGTTAGGGTAAGGGTTAGGTTTAGGGTTATGGTACGGGTTTGGGTTACAGTACGGGTTAGGGTTAGGGTGAGGTTTAGGGTTAGGGTTAGAGTACAGTTAGGGTTAGGGTTAGGGTTAGGGTTAGAGTACGGGATAGGGTTGGTGTTAGGGTTAAGGTTAGGGTTAGGGTTAGGTTCGGGTACGGGTCAGGGTTATGGTTAGGGTTAGGTTTAGAGTACGGGTAGGGTTGGTGTTTGGGTTAGGGTTAGGGTTAGGTTTAGGGTATGGGGTAGGCTTAGGGTACGGTTTAGGGTTAGGGTTAGGGTCAGGTTTAGGGTTAGGGTTAGGGTTTGTGTTAGCGCTACGGTATGAGTTAGGGTTACTGTTAGGGTTTGGGTAGGGGTTAGGGTTAAGTTTAGGTTACGGGATACGGTTGGGTACGGGTTAGGTCAAGGGTTAGGGATAGGTTTAGGTACGGGTTAGTGTTAGGGTTAGGATTAGGGTTAGGGTTACTCTAAGGGATAGGCTTAGGGTACGGGTTACGATTAGGTTTAGGGTACGGGTTAGGGTTAGGTTTAGGGTACAGGTTATGTTTAGGGTATGGGTTATGGTTAGGGTTAGGGTAAGTGTTAGGATTAGGGTTAGGGTACGAATTAGGGTTAGGGTTAGGGTACGGGTTAGGGTTAGGGTTATGGTACGGGTTAGGGTTACAGTACGGGTTAGGGTAAGGGTGAGGGTTAGGGCTAGGGTTAGAATACGGTTTGGGTTAGAGTTAAGGTTAGAGTACGGTTTAGGGTTAGTGTTAGGGTTAGGGTTAGGGTCACGGTTAGAGTACGGGTTAGGGTTAGTGTAAGGGTTAGTGTTAGAGTACGGGGTAGGGTTAGTGTTAGGGTTACGGTACGGGTTACTGTTAAGGTTACGGTACTGGGTAGGTTTATTGTACGTGTTAGGTCAAGGCTTAGGTTTAGTTTTCGTGTGCAGGTTAGGGTTAGGGTTAGGGTACGTGTTAGGTTTAGGGTTTTGGTTCGGGTTAGTGTTACGTTTAGGGTTAGGGTACGGGTTATGTTTATGGTTAAGTTAAGGGTTAGTGTTAGGGTACGGGTTAGGGTTAGAGTACGGGTTAGGGTTAGGTTTAGGGTTAGGGTTAGGGTTAGAGTATGGGTTAGGGTTAGTGTTAGGGTTAGGGTTAAGGTTAGTGTACGGATAGGGTTAAGGTTAGGGTTAGGGTTAGGGTACAGGTAAGGGTTAGGTTTAGGGTACACGATAGGGTTAGTGTACGGGATAAGTTTAGGTTTAGGTTTAGGTGTAGGTTACGGGTTAGTGTTAGGGTTCGGGTTAGGGTTAGGGTTATGGTATGGGTTAGGGTTACAGTACGGGTTAGGGTTAGGGTTAGAGTACAGTTAGTGTTAGTGTTAGGGTTAGGATTAGGGTTAGTGCACGGGTTAGGGTTAGGGTTAGGGTTAGGTATAGGGTTAGAGTACGGGGTAGGATTAGTGTTAGGGTTAGGATTAGGGTTAGGGTTAGGGTTAGAGTACGGTGTAGGGTTAGTGTTAGGGTTAGGTTTGGGATTAATGTACGGTTTAGGCTTGGGGTTAGCTTTAGGGTTAGGATACGGTTTAGGGTTAGGTGTAGGGTACGGGATAGGGTAGCGTAAGGGTTAAGTTTAGGGTTATGGTTAGGTTTAGGTTACGGGTTAGGGTTAGGGTATGGGTTAGGGTTAGGTTTTGGGTGCGGGTTATGGTTAGGGTTAGGATTAGTGTAAGGGTTAGGGTTAGGTTTAGGGTAGGGTTAGGGTTAGGGTTAGTGTTTGGGTACGGTTTAGGGTTAGGGTTGGGTTTAGGGTACGGGTTAGTTTTAGGGTTAGGGTATGGGTTAGGGTTATGGTTAAGGTTAGGTTTAGGTTTAAGGTGCAGGTTAGGCTTAGGGTTAGGTTTAGGGTTAGCGCTAGGGTATGGGTTAGGGTTACTCTTAGGGTTTGGGTACGGGTTAGGTTTAGGGTTAGGTTACGGGATAGGGTTGGGTACGGGTTAGGACAAGGGTTAGGGTTAGATGTAGGGTACGGGATAGGGTTAGGGTTAGGTTTAGGGTTAGGTTTAGGGTATGGGTTAGGTTTAGGGTACGGGTTAGGGTTAGGATTAGGGTCAGGGTTAAGGTTAGTGTTAGGGTACGAGTTAGGGTTAGGGTGTGGTTTAGGGTACGCGTTAGGGTTAGCGTTAGAGTATGGGTTAGGTTTAGTGTTAGGGTTAGGGTTAGGGTTAGGGTTAGGGTACTGTTTAGGGTGAGAGTTAGGGTTAGGGTTAGGGTTAGAGTACGGGGTAAGGTTAGTGTTAGGGTTAGGGTTAGGGTTAATGTACAGGTTAGGCTTAGGTTTAGGTTTAGGGTTAGGTTACGGGTTAGGATTAGGTTTAGGGTACGGGATAGGGTTAGCGTAAGGGTTAAGTTTAGGGTTAGGGTTATGTTTAGGTGTGGGTTAGGTTTAGGGTTAGGGTTAGGTTTAGGTTACGGGTTAGGGTTAGGGTTGGGGTTAGGGTACGGGTTAATTTTAGTGTTAGGGTATGGGTCAGGGTTATGGTTAAGTTTAGGGTTTGGTTTAGGGTATGGGTTAGGGTTAGGGTACGGGTAGGGTTATGGTTAGGGTTAGGGATAAGTTTAGGTTTAGGGTGCGGGTTAGGGTTAGGGTTAGGTTTAGGGTTATCGCTAGGGTATGGGTTAGGGTTATTGTTAGGTTTTGGGTACGGGTTAGGGTTAGGGTTAGGTTACGGGATAGGGTTGGGTACGTGTTAGGTCAAGGGTTAGGGTTAGGTTTAGGGTACGGTTAGGGTTAGGGTTAGGATTAGGGTAAGGGTTAGGGTATGGGTTAGGCTTAGGGTACGGGTTAGGGTTAGAGTTAGGGTTAGGGTTAGGGTACAGGTTAGGGTTAGGTTTAGGGTACAGTTCGGGTTAGGTTTAGGGTTAGGGTACAGGTTAGGTTTAGGGTACGGGTTAGGGTTAGGGTTAGGGTCAGGGTTAGGGTTAGGGTTAGGGTACGAATTAGGGTTAGGGTTAGGGTAAGGGTTAGGTTTAGGGTTATGGTACGGGTTTGGGTTACAGTACGGGTTAGGGTTAGGGTGAGGTTTAGGGTTAGGGTTAGAGTACAGTTAGGGTTAGGGTTAGGGTTAGAGTACGGGATAGGGTTGGTGTTAGGGTTAAGGTTAGGGTTAGGGTTAGGTTCGGGTACGGGTCAGGGTTATGGTTAGGGTTAGGTTTAGAGTACGGGTAGGGTTGGTGTTTGGTTAGGGTTAGGGTTAGGTTTAGGGTATGGGGTAGGCTTAGGGTACGGTTTAGGGTTAGGGTTAGGGTCGGGTTTAGGGTTAGGGTTAGGGTTTGGGTTAGCGCTACGGTATGAGTTAGGGTTACTGTTAGGGTTTGGGTAGGGGTTAGGGTTAAGGTTAGGTTACGGGATAGGGTTGGGTACGGGTTAGGTCAAGGGTTAGGGATAGGTTTAGGTACGGGTTAGTGTTAGGGTTAGGATTAGGGTTAGGGTTACTCTAAGGGATAGGCTTAGGGTACGGGTTACGATTAGGGTTAGGGTACGGGTTAGGGTTAGGTTTAGGGTACAGGTTAGGGTTAGTTTGGGGTAGGGTATGGGTTAGGTTTAGGGTATGGGTTAGGGTTAGGGTCAGGGTTAGGGTTAGGGTTAGGGTTAGGGTACGGGTTAGGGTTAGGTTAGGGTACGGGTTAGGGTTAGGTTTAGGGTTAGGGTACAGGTTATGTTTAGGGTACGGGTTATGGTTAGGGTTAGGGTAAGTGTTAGGATTAGGGTTAGGGTACGAATTAGGGTTAGGGTTAGGGTACGGGTTAGGGTTAGGGTTATGGTACGGGTTAGGGTTACAGTACGGTTTAGGGTAAGGGTGAGGGTTAGGGTTAGGGTTAGAATATGGTTTGGGTTAGAGTTAGGGTTAGAGTACGGTTTAGGGTTAGTGTTAGGGTTAGGGTTAGGGTCACGGTTAGAGTACGGGTTAGGGTTAGTGTAAGGGTTAGTGTTAGAGTACGGGGTAGGGTTAGTGTTAGGGTTACGGTACGGGTTACTGTTAAGGTTACGGTACTGGATAGGTTTATTGTACGTGTTAGGTCAAGGCTTAGGTTTAGTTTTCGTGTGCGGGTTAGGGTTAGGGTTAGGGTACGTGTTAGGTTTAGGGTTTCGGTTCGGGTTAGTGTTACGTTTAGGGTTAGTGTACGGGTTATGTTTATGGTTAAGGTAAGGGTTAGTGTTAGGGTACGTGTTAGGGTTAGAGTACGGGTTAGGGTTAGGTTTAGGGTTAGGGTTAGGGTTAGAGTGTGGGTTAGGGTTAGTGTTAGGGTTAGGGTTAAGGTTAGTGTACGGTAGGTTTAGGGTTAGGGTTAGGGTTAGGGTACAGGTAAGGGTTAGGTTTAGGGTACAGGATAGGGTTAGTGTACGGGATAAGTTTAGGTTTAGGTTTAGGTGTAGGTTACGGGTTAGGGTTAGGGTTCGGGTTAGGGTTAGGGTTATGGTATGGGTTAGGGTTACAGTACGGGTTAGGGTTAGGGTTAGAGTACAGTTAGTGTTAGTGTTAGGGTTAGGATTAGGGTTAGTGTACGGGTTAGGGTTAGGGTTAGGGTTAGGTATAGGGTTAGAGTACGGGGTAGGATTAGTGTTAGGGTTAGGATTAGGGTTAGGGTTAGGGTTAGAGTACGGTGTAGGGTTAGTGTTAGGGTTAGGTTTGGGATTAATGTACGGTTTAGGCTTAGGGTTAGCTTTAGGGTTAGGATACGGTTTAGGGTTAGGTGTAGGTTACGGGATAGGGTAGCGTAAGGGTTAAGTTTAGGGTTATGGTTAGGTTTAGGTTACGGGTTAGGGTTAGGGTATGGGTTAGGGTTAGGTTTTGGGTGCGGGTTATGGTTAGGGTTAGGATTAGTGTAAGGGTTAGGGTTAGATTTAGGGTAGGGTTAGGGTTAGGGTTAGTGTTAGGGTACGGTTTAGGGTTAGGGTTGGGTTTAGGGTACGGGTTAGTTTTAGGGTTAGGGTATGGGTTAGGGTTATGGTTAAGGTTAGGTTTAGGTTTAAGGTGCGGGTTAGGCTTAGGGTTAGGTTTAGGGTTAGCCCTAGGGTATGGGTTAGGTTTACTCTTAGGGTTTGGGTACGGGTTAGGTTTAGGGTTAGGTTACGGGATAGGGTTGGGTACGGGTTAGGACAAGGGTTAGGGTTAGATGTAGGGTACGGGATAGGTTTAGGGTTAGGTTTAGGGTTAGATTTAGGGTATGGGTTAGGTTTAGGGTACGGGTTAGGGTTAGGGTTAGGGTCAGGGTTAGGGTTAGTGTTAGGGTACGAGTTAGGGTTAGGGTGTGGTTTAGGGTACGCGTTAGGGTTAGCGTTAGAGTATGGGTTAGGTTTAGTGTTAGGGTTAGGGTTAGGGTTAGGGTTAGGGTACTGTTTAGGGTGAGAGTTAGGGTTAGGGTTAGGGTTAGAGTACGGGGTAGGGTTAGTGTTAGGGTTAGGGTTAGGGTTAATGTACAGGTTAGGCTTAGGTTTAGGTTTAGGGTTAGGTTACGGGTTAGGATTAGGTTTAGGGTACGGGATAGGGTTAGCGTAAGGGTTAAGTTTAGGGTTAGGGTTAGGTTTAGGTGTGGGTTAGGTTTAGGGTTAGGGTTAGGTTTAGGTTACGGGTTAGGGTTAGGGTTGGGGTTAGGGTACGGGTTAATTTTAGTGTTAGGGTATGGGTCAGGGTTATGGTTAAGTTTAGGGTTTGGTTTAGGGTATGGGTTAGGGTTAGGGTACGGGTAGGGTTATGGTTAGGGTTAGGGATAAGTTTAAGTTTAGGGTGCGGGTTAGGGTTAGGGTTAGTTTTAGGGTTATCGCTAGGGTATGGGTTAGGGTTATTGTTAGGTTTTGGGTACGGGTTAGGGTTAGGGTTAGGTTACGGGATAGGGTTGGGTACGTGTTAGGTCAAGGGTTAGGGTTAGGTTTAGGGTACGGTTAGGGTTAGGGTTAGGATTAGGGTAAGGGTTAGGGTATGGGTTAGGCTTAGGGTACGGGTTAGGGTTAGAGTTAGGGTTAGGGTTAGGGTACAGGTTAGGGTTAGGTTTAGGGTACAGTTCGGGTTAGGTTTAGGGTTAGGGTACAGGTTAGGTTTAGGGTACGGGTTAGGGTTAGGGTCAGGGTCAGGGTTAGGGTTAGGGTAAGGGTTAGGGTATGGGTTAGTTTTAGGGTATGGGATAGGGTTAGGGTCAGTGTTAGGGTTAGGGTTAGGGTTAGGGTTAGGGTACGGGTTAGGGTTAGGTTTAGGGTATGGTTCGGTTTAGGTTTAAGGTTAGGGTACAGGTTAGTTTTAGGGTACGGGTTAGGGTTAGGGTTAGGGTCAGGGTTAGGGTTAGGGTTAGGGTACGAATTAGGGTTAGGGTTAGGGTAAGGGTTAAGTTTAGGGTTATGGTACGGGTTTGGGTTACAGTACGGGTTAGAGTTAGGGTGAGGTTTAGGGTTAGGGTTAGAGTACAGTTAGGGTTAGGGTTAGGGTTAGGGTTAGAGTACGGGATAGGGTTTGTGTTAGGGTTAGGGTTAGGGTTAGGGTTAGGGTTAGGGTTAGGGTCGGGTACGGTCAGGGTTATGGTTAGGGTTAGGTTTAGATTACGGGTAGGGTTGGTGTTTGGGTTAGGGTTATGGTTAGGGTTAGGGTATGGGTTAGGCTTAGGGTACGGTTTAGGGTTAGGGTTAGGGTCAGGTTTAGGGTTAGGGTTAGGGTTTGGGTTAGCGCTACGGTATGGGTTAGGGTTACTGTTAGGGTTTGGGTACGGGTTAGGGTTAAGGTTAGTTTACAGGATAGGGTTGGGTACGTGTTAGGTCAAGGGTTAGGGATAGGTTTAGGTACGGGTTAGTGTTAGGGTTAGGATTAGGGTTAGGGTTACTGTATGGGTTAGGCTTAGGGTACGGGTTACGATTAGGGTTAGGGTATGGGTTAGGTTTAGGTTTAGGGTACAGGTTAGGCTTAGTTTGGGGTAAGGTATGGGTTAGGTTTAGGGTATGGTTTAGGGTTAGGGTCAGGGTTAGGTTTAGGGTTAGGGTTAGGGTACGGGTTAGGGTTAGGTTAGGGTATGGGTTAGGGTTAGGTTTAGGGTTAGGGTACAGGTTATGTTTAGGGTACGGTTTAGAGTTAGGGTTAGGGTAAGTGTTAGGATTAGGGTTAGGGTACGAATTAGGGTTAGGGTTAGGGTACGGGTTAGGGTTAGGGTTATGGTATTGGTTAGGGTTACAGTACGGGTTAGGGTAAGGGTGAGGGTTAGGGATAGGGTTAGAATACGGTTTGGGATAGGTTTAGGGTTCGAGTACGGTTTAGGGTTAGTGTTAGGGTTAGGGTTAGGGTCACGATTAGAGTATGGGTTAGGGTTAGTGTAAGGGTTAGTGTTAGAGTACGGGGTAGGTTTAGTGTTAGTGTTACGGTACAGGTTAGGGTTAAGGTTACGGTACTGATAGGTTTATTGTACGTGTTAGGTCAATGGTTAGGTTTAGTTTTCGTGTGCGGGTTAGGGTTAGGGTTAGGGTACGTGTTAGGTTTAGGGTTTCGGTTCAGGTTAGTGTTACGTTTAGGGTTAGGGTACGGGTTACGTTTATGGTTTGGGTAAGGGTTAGTGTTAGGGTACGGGTTAGGGTTAGAGTACGGGTTAGGGTTAGGTTTAGGGTTAGGGTTAGGGTTAGAGTATGGGTTAGGGTTAGTGTTAGGGTTAGGGTTAGGGTCAGTGTACGGTAGGGTTAGGGTTAGGGTTAGGGTTAGGTGCGGGTTAGGGTTAGGGTTAGGGTTAGGGTTAGGTTTAGGGTCAGGGTTAGGATTAGGGATAGGGTTATGGTACGGGTTAGGGTTAGGGTTGGGGTTATGGTACAGGTTAGTTCTAGGGTTAGGGTATGGGTTAGGGTTACGTTTAAGGTTAGGGTTATTGTTAGGCTATGGGTTAGGGTTAGGGTACGGGTAAGGGTTATGGTTAAGGTTACGGTTAGGTTTAGGTTTAGGATGCGTGTTAGGCTTAGGGTTAGGGTTAGCGTTAGCGCTAGGGTCTTGGTTAGGGTTACTCTTAGGGTTGGGTAAGGGCTACGGTTAGGCTTAGGGTTAGGGGTTAGGTTTAGAGTTAGGAATAGGCTACGGGTAGGGTTAGGGTACGGCTTAGGGTTAGGGTTAAGGTTCGGTTAGTTTTAGTGTACGGGTTAGGGTTAGGGTTAGGGTTAGTGTTAGGGACACGGTACGGGTTAGGGTTAAGTTTAGGGTACGGTATAGGGTTAGTTTGCGTTTTAGGTCCAGGGTTAGTGTTAGGTTTAGTGTGCGGCTTAGGGTTAGGGTTAGGGTTAGCGTTAGGATACGTGTTAGGGTTAGAGTTTGGGTACGGCTAGGGTTACGTTTAGGGTTAGGGTATGGGTTAGGTTTAGGGTTAGGGTTCAGGTACGGTTTAGGGTTAGGGTACGGGATAGGGTTAGTGTTAGGGTCAGGGTGATGGTTAGGTTTAGGTTCCGGGTTAGGGTTAGGGTTAGGGTTAACGCTACGGTATGGGTTAGGGTTATTGTTAGGGTTTGGGTACGGGTTAGGGTTAGGGTACAGTATAGGTTTGGGTACTGGTTAGGTCAAGGGTTAGGGTTAGGTTTAGGGTACGGGTTAGGGTTAGGTTTAGGTTTAGGGTTAGGGTTAGGGTATGGGTTATGCTTAGGGTACCGGTACGGGTTAGGGTTAGGGTCAGGTTTAGGGTTAGGTTTAGGGTACGAGTTAGTGTTAGGGTTAGGTTTAGGGTAAGGGTTAGGTTTAGGGTTAGGGTTAAAGTACGGGTTAGGTTTAGGGTACAGGTTAGGGTTAGGTTTATGGTCAGGATTAGGGTTAGGGTTAGGGTTAGGGTTAGGGTACGTGTTAGGGTTAGGGTTTGGGTACGGGTTAGGGTTACGTTTAGGGTTAGGGTACGGGTTAGGTTTAGTGTTAGGGTAAGGGTTAGTGTTAGGGTACGGGTTAGGGTTAGAGTACGGGTTAGGGTTAGGTTTAGGGTTAGAGTACGGGTTAGGGTTAGTGTTATGGTTAGGGTTAGTGTTAGTGTACCTATAGTGTTAGATTTAGGGTTAGGGTTAGTGTATGGGTTAGGGTTAGATTTAGGCTACGGGATAGGTTTAGTGTTCAGGTTAAGTTTAGGGTTAGGGTTAGGTTTAGGTTACGGGTTAGGGTGAGGGTACGGGTTAGGGTTAGGTTTAGGTGCGGGTTAGGGTTAGGGTTGGGGTTACGGTACGCGTTAGTTTTAGGGTTAGGGTACGGGTTAGGGTTACGGTTAAGGTTAGGGTTAGTGTTAGGGTATGGGTTAGGGTTAGGGTACGGGTAAGGGTTATGGTTAGGGTTAGGGTTAGGTTTAGGTTTAGGGTGCGGGTTAGGATTAGGTTTAGGGTTCGGGTTAGCACTAGGGAATGGGTTAGGGTTACTGTTAGAGTTTGGGTACGGTTAGGGTTAGGGTACGAGATAGGGTTGGGTACGGGTTAGGTCAAGGGTTAGGGTTAGGTTTAGGGTAAGCGTTAGGGTTAGGGTTAGGTTTAGGATTAGGGTTAGGGTTAGAGTATGGGTTAGGGTTAGTGTTAGGGTTAGGCTTAGGGTTAGTGTATGGATAGGTTTAGGGTTAGGGTTAGGGTTAGGGTACGGGTTAGAGATGGGGTATGGGTTAGGGTTAGGTTTAGATGCGGGTTATGGTTAGGGTATGGGTTAGGGTTAGGTTTAGGGTCAGGGTTAAGTTTAGGGGTAGAGTTATGGTCCGGGATAGGTTTAGGGTTGGGGTTATGGTACAGGTTAGTTTAGGGTTAGGGTACGGGTTAGGGTTACAGTTAAGGTTATGGTTAGTGTTAGGGTATGGGTTAGGGTTAGGGTACGGTAAGGGTTATGGTTAGGGTTAGGGTTAGGTTTAGGTTTAGAGTGGGGGTTAGCTTTGGGTCAGGGTTAGGGTTAGCGCTAGGGTATGGGTTAGTGTTACTATTAGGGTTTGGGTAGGGGTTAGGGTTAGGGTTAAGGTACGGGATAGTGGTGGGTACGGGTTAGGTCAAAGGTTAGGGTTAGGGTTAGGGTTAGGGGTTAAGTTTAGAGTTAGGGTTAGGCTACGGGTAGGGTTAGGGTACGGGTTAGGGTTAGGGTTAGGGTTCGGGTTATGGTTAGTGTATGGGTTAGGGTTTCGTTTAGGGTTAGGGTTAGGGTTACGGTAAGGGTTAAGGTTAAA
Source organism: Urocyon cinereoargenteus (assembly GCA_032313775.1). Classification (NCBI taxonomy): domain Eukaryota; kingdom Metazoa; phylum Chordata; class Mammalia; order Carnivora; family Canidae; genus Urocyon; species Urocyon cinereoargenteus. The sequence continues at coordinate 2,685,033 of JAVLSZ010000049.1, forward strand.
GTTAGCATACGGGATAGGGTTTGTGTACGTGTTAGGTCTAGTATTAGGGTTAGGTATAGTGTACAGATTCGGGTTAGGGTTAGGGTTAGGGTACGTGTTAGGGTTAGGGTTTGGGTACGAGTTAGGGTTACGTTTAGTGTTAGGGTACGGTTTAGGTTTAGGGTTAGGGTTAGGGTACGGTTTAGGGATAGGTTACGGGTTAGGGTTAGGTTTAGGGTCAGGTTTAGGGTTAGGTTTAGGGTTAGGGTTAGGGTTAGGGTACGGGTTAGGGTTAAGGTACGTTTTAGGTTTATGTTTAGGGTTAGGGTTAGGGTAAGGGTTAGTGTTATAGTACGGGTTAGATTTAGATTTAGGGTTAGGTTTAGGGTTAGAGTACTGGTTAGGGTTAGTGTTAGGGTTAGGGTTAGTTTTAGGGTACGGGTTAGGGTTGGAGTACGGTTTCGGGTTAGGTTTAGGGTTAGGGTTACTGTACTGGTTAGGTTTAAGTTTAGCGTACGGGATAGGTTTAGTGTACTTGTTAGGTCTAGGGTTAGGTTTAGTTTTAGTATGCGGGTTAGGGTTAGGTTTAGGTTTAGGGTTAGGGTACGTGTTAGGGTTAGGAACGGGTTAGGGTTACGTTTAAGGTTAGGGTACGGGTTAGGTTTAGGGTTAGGGCTAGAGTACGGTTTAGGGTTAGGGTACGGGTTAGGGTTAGGTTTAGGTTCAAGGTTAGGGTTAGGTTTAGGGTTAGGGTTAGGGTTAGGGTACGGGATAGGGTTACGGTACGGGTTAGGGTTAGGGTAAGGGTTAGGGTTATAGTACGGGTTAGGTTTAGAGATAGGGTTAGGTTTAGGTTTAGAGTACTGGTTAGCGTTAGTGTTAGGGTTAGGGTAAGTGTTAGGTTATGGGTTGGGGTTAGAGTACGGTTTAGGGTTAGGTTTAGTGTTAGGGTTAGGGTTAGAGTACGTGTTAGGGTTAGTGTTAGGGTTAGTGTACGAATAGGGTTAGGGTTAGGGTTAGGGTACGGGTTATGGTTAGGTTTAGGGTACGGGATAGGGTTAGTGTACCGGTTAAGTTTAGGGTTAGGGTTAGGTTTAGGTTACGGGTTAGGGTTAGGGTACAAGTTAGGTTTAGGTTTAGGTGCGGGTTAGGGTTAGTTTTAGGGTTAGGGTTAGGGTACGGGTTAGGGTTAGGTTTAGGGTCAGGGTCAGGGTTAGGGATAGGGTTATGCTACGGGTTAGGGTTATGGTTGGGGTTAGGGTACGTGTTAGTTTTAGGGTTAGGGTATGGGTTAGGGTTAGGTTTAGGGTTGGTGTTAGGGTTAGGGTTAGGGTATGGGTTAGGGTTATGGTACAGTTTACTGTTAGGTTTAGGTTGAGAGTCAGGTTTCCGGGTATTGTACGGGTTAGAGTTAGGTTTAGGGTACGGGTTAGGGTTAGGTTTTGGGTATGGGTTAGGGTTACATTTAGGGTTAGGGTACGGATTAGGTTTAGGGTTATGGTAAGGGTTAGTGTTAGGGTATGAGTTAGGGTTAGAGTATGGGTTAGGGTTAGGTTTAGGGTTAGGGTTAGGGTTAGAGTATTGGTAGGGATTAGTGTTAGGTTTAGTGTTAGGGTTAGTGTATGGATAGGGTTAGGGTTAGGGTAATGGTTAGGGTACGGGTTATGTTTAGGTATGGGGCACGGGATAGGGTTAGTATACGGGTTAAGTTTAGGGTTAGGGTTAGGTTTAGGTTACGGGTTAGGTTTAGGGTATGGGTTAGTGTTAGGTTTAGGTCGGGTTAGGGTTAGGGTACGGGTTAGGGTTAGGTTTAGCTTCAGGGTTAGGGTTAGGTATAGGTTTATGGTACGGGTTAGGGATAGGGTTGGGGTTAGGGTACGGGTTGCTTTTAGGGTTAGGGTACGTGTTAGGGTTACAGTTAAGTTTAGGGTTAGTGTTAGGATATGGGTTAGGGTTAGGGTACGGTAAGGGTTATGGTTAGGTTTAGGGTTAGGTTTAGGTTTAGGGTACGGGTTAGGCTTAGGGTTAGGGTTAGGGCTAGCACTAGGGTATGTGTTAGGGTTACTGTTAGGGTTTGGGTACGGTTAGGTTTAGGGTTAGGGTATGGGATAGTGTTGGGTACGGGTTAGGTCGAGGGTCAGGTTTAGGTTTAGGGTACGGGTTAGGGTTAGGGTTAGGGTCACGTTTAGGTTTAGGGATAGGGTTATGGTACGGGTTAGGGTTAGGGTTGGGGTTAGGGTTAGGGTTAGGGGTTAGGGTTAGTGTTAGGGTTAGGCTACGGGTATTGTTAGGGTATGGGTTAGGGTTAGGGTTAGGGTTCGGGTTAGGGTTAGTGTACGGGTTAGGGTTAGGTTTAGGGTAAGGGTTAGTGTTAGGGTTATGGTACGGATTAGGGTTAAGATTAGCGTACGGGATAGGGTTAGTGTACGTGTCAGGTCTAGGGTTAGGGATAGGTTTAGTGTGCGGGTTAGGGTTAGGGTTAGGGTTATGGTTAAGGTTAAGGTTAGGGTTAGGTGATGGGTTAGGGTTAAGTTACCTTTAAGAGTTATGGTTTGGGTTAGGGTTAGGGTTAAGTTTAGGGTGCAGGTTAAAGTTAGAGTTAAGTTTAGAGTTAGAGTACGGTTTGGGTTAGTGTTAGGGTACGGGTTAGGTTTACTGTTTGGGTATGGGTTAGGGTAAGGGTTTGGGTTAGGGTTAGGGGTCAGGGTGAGACTTAGTGTTAGGCTACGTGTAGTGTTAGGGTATGGGTTTAGGTTAGGGTTAGGGTTCGGGTTAGGGTTAGTGTACGGGTTAGGGTTAGGGTTAGGGTTAGGGTTAGTGTACGGGTTAGGGTTAGGGTTACGTTTAGGGTTAGGGTACGGGTTAGGTTTAGGTTTAGTGTTAGGGTTAGGGTACGGGTTAGGTTTACGGTATGCGTTAGGGTTAGGTTTAGGGTTAGGGTTAGGTTTAAGGTAAGGGTTTGTCTTATAGTACGGGTTATGTTTAGAGTTAGGGTTAGGTTTAGGTTTAGAGTACGGGTTAGGGTTAGAGTACGGGTTAGGGTTAGTGTTAGGGTTAGGGTTAGTGTTAGGGTATGGGTTAGGGTTAGAGTACGGTTTAGGGTTAGGTTTAGGTTTAGAATTAGCGTTAGAGTATGGGCTAGGGTTAGTGTTAGGGTTAGTGTACGGATAGGGTATGGGTTAGGGTTAGGTTTAGGGTACGGGTTAGGGTTAGGTTTAGGGTACGGGATAAGGTTAGCGTACGGGTTAAGTTTAGGGTTAGTGTTAGGTTTAGGTTACGGGTTAGGGTTAGGGTACAGGTTAGGGTTCGGTTTAGGTGCGGGTTAGGGTTAGTTTTAGGGTTAGGTTTAGGGTGCGGGTTAGGGTTAGGTTTAGGGTCAGGGTTAGGGTTAGGGATAGGGTTATCTTATGGGTTAGGGTTAGGGTTGGCGTTAGGGTACGTGTTAGTTTTAGGGTTAGGGTACAGGTTAGGGTTACGGTTAAGTTTAGGGTTAGGGTTAGGGTATGGGTTAGTGTTAGGGTTAGGGTTTGTGTAAGGATTAGAGTTACGGTTAGGATTAGGGTACGGGTTAGGGTTAGGGTCCGACTTAAGGTTAGCATTAGGGTTAGGGTACGGGTTAGGTTTAGGGTTATGGTATGGGTTAGGGTACGGTTTAGGGTTAGGTTTAGGTTTGGTGTTACGGTTAGGGTTAGGGTACGGGTTAGGGTTATGTTGTAGTTTAGGGTTAGGTTTAGGGTTAGGGTTAGGGAAAGTTTTACGGTTAGTGTACATGTTAGGGTAGGTTTAGGGTACGGGTTAGGATAAGGAACGGTTTAGGGTTAGGAATCGGGTATGGGTTAGGTTTAGGGTTAGGGTTAGGGTTAGGTTTAGGGTTATGGTACGGGTTAGTGTACGGGTAGGGTTAGGGTTAAGGTACGGGTAACGGTACGGGTTAGGGTTAGGGTATGGGTTAGGGTACGGGTTAGGTTTAGGGCTAGGGTTAGGGTACGGGTTATGATTAGGGTACGGGTTAGGTTTAGGGTTAGGGTCAGGGTTAGGCTTATGTTTAGGGTAAGGCTTAGGTTTAGGGTACGGGTTAGGGTTAGGGTACGGGTTAGGGCTAGGGTTAGGGTTAGGGTTAGGTTTAGGGTTAGGGTTATAGTAGGGGGTTATGGTTAGTGTTAAGGTTAGGTTTAGGGTTAGAGTACGTGTTAGGGTTAGTTTTAGGCTTATGGTTAGTGTTAGGGTAAGGGTTAGGGTTAGAGTACGGGTTAGGTTTAGGTTAGGGTTAGGGTTAGGTTTAGAGTACGGTTTAGGGTTAGGGTTAGGTTTAGGGTTAGGTTTAGTTTCCGGGTTAGGGTTAGTGTTAGTGTTAGGGTTAGGGTTCGGGTTAGGGTTTGGGTTAGGGTACGGGATATGTTTAGGGTGCGGCTTAGGTCTAGGTTTAGGTTTAGGTTTAGGGTGTGGGTTAGGGTTAAGCATCGGGTTAGGGTTATTGTACGCGTTAGGTTTAGGGTACGGGTTAGTTTTAGTGTTAGGTTTAGGGTACGTGTTAGGGTTAGGGTACGGTTTAGTTCTAGGGTTAGGGTTAGGTTTTGGATGCGGGTAAGGGTTAGGGTTAGGGTACGGGATTAGGGTTAGTGTTAGGGTCAGGGGTAGTGTTATGTTTAGGGTTATGGTTAGGTTTAAGACACGGGTTAGTGTTATAGTAGGGGTTAAGGTTAGTGTTGGGGTTAGGTTTAGTGTTAGAGTAAGGGTTAGGGTTAGTGTTAGTGTTATGGTTAGTGTTAGGGTTAGAGTACGGGTTAGGGTTAGGTTTAGGTTAGGGTTAGGTTTAGAGTACGGGTTAGGGTTAAGGTTAGTGTTAGGGTATGGATTAGGGTTATGTTTAGGGTGTGGGTTAAGTTTAGGGTCAGGGTTAGGGTTAGGGTTAGGGTACGGTTAGTGTTAGGTTTAGGTTTAGGATATAGGGTTATTGTATGGGTTACTGTTAGGGTTGGGGTTAGGGTACGGGTTAGTTTTAGAGTTAGGTTACGGGTTAGGGTTACGGTTAAGGTTAGGGTTAGGGTTAGGGTATAGTTTAGTGTTAGGGTATGGTTAAGTGTTATGGTTAGGGTGAGGGTTAGGTTTAGGGGGCGGGTTAGGGTTAGGGTTAGTGTTAGCGCTTGGGTACGGGGTAGGGTTACTGTTAGGGTTTGGGTACAGGATAGGGTTAGGGTTAGGCTACGGGATAGGTTTCTGTACGGGTTAGGGCAAGGATTAGGGTTAGGTTTAGGGTACGGGTTAGGGTTAGGGTTAGGTTTAGGGTTAGGGTTAGGGTATGGGTTAGGTTTAGGGTACAGTTTAGGGTTAGGATTGGGGTCAGGGTTAGGGTTAGGGTGAGGGTACGAGTTAGGGAAGGGTTAGGGGTTAGGTTAAGGGTTATGGTTAGGGTACGGATTAGGGTTAGGGTATGGGTTAAGGTGAGGGGTAGGGTATGGGTTAGGTTTAGGGTTAGGGTTAGGATTAAGGTTAGGGTTATGATACGTGTTTGGGTACAGGTTAGGGTTAGGGTTAGGTTATGGGTTAGGGTTAAGGTACATGTAATGGTACGGGTTAGGGTTAGGGTACAGGTTAGGGTTAGGGTTAGGGTTAGTGCACGGGATAGGGTTAGGATTAGGGTTAGTGTTAGTGTTAGGGTTAGGGTACAGGTTAGTGTTAGGGTTAGGGTATGGGATAGGTTTAGGGTACGGGTTAGGTCTAGGGTTAGGATTAGGTTTAGGATGCAGGTTAGGGTTAGGGTTAGGATACGGGTTAGGTTTAGGGTTACGGTCAGGGTTAGGGTTAGGTTTAGGGTTAGGGTTAGGGTGAGGGTATGGGGTTAGGTTTAGGGTACGGTTTGGTCTAGTGTTAGGGTTAGGTTTAGGGTGTGGGTTAGGGTTAGGCTTCGGGTTAGGGATAGGGTACAGGTTAGGGTTAGGGTACAGGTTAGGGTTAGTGTTAGGGTTATGGTACGAGTTAGGGTTAGGGTTAGGGTTAGTTTTAGGGTACGGGTTAGGGTTAGGGTACGGGTTAGGTCTAGGGTTAGGGTTAGGTTTAGGATGCGGGTTAGGGTTAGGGTTAGGGTACGGGATTAGGTTTAGGGTTAGGGTCAGGTTTAGGGTTAGGTTTAGGGTTAGGTTTAGGGTTAGGGTACGGGTTAGGGTTACGGTACGAGTTAGGGATAGGGTTAGGGTTAGGTTTAGGGTTAGGGTTAATGTAGGGGTTAGGGTTAGGATTAGGGTTAGGTTTAGGGTTAGAGTACGGGTTAGGTTTAGTGTTAGGGTTATGGTTAGTGTTATGGTTAGGGTTAGGGTTAGAGTAAGGGTTAGGTTTAGGTTTAGGGTTAGGGTTAGGTTAGAGTACGGGTTAGGTTTAGTGTTTGGGGTAGGGTTAGGTTTAGGGTTAGGGTACTTTTAGGGTTAGGGTTAGGGTTAGGTTTCGGGTGTGGGTTAGAGGTAGGGTTAGTGTTAGAGTTAGGGTTAAGGTTAGGTTTCAGGTCAGGTTTAGAGTTAGGGATAGGGTTACGTTATGGTTTAGGGTTAGGGTTGGGGATCGGGTACGGGTTAGTTTTAGGGTTAGGGTATGGGTTAGGTTTATGTTTAGGGTTTGCGTACAGGTTAGGGTTAGGGTTAGGGTACGGGATAGTGTTAGGGTTAGGGTCAGGTTTAGGGTTAGGGTTAGGGTTAGGTTTAGGGTACGGGTTAGGGTTAGGGGACGGGTTATGGTTAGGGTACGCTTTAGGGTACAGGTTAGGGTTAGGGTTAGGGTCAGGGTTAGGGTTAGGGTAAGAGTTAGGGTTAGGGTTATGTTTATGGTACAGGTTCGGGTTAGGGTTAGGGGTTAGGGTTAGGGTTAGGGTACGGTTTAGTGTTAGGGTACGGGGTAGGATTAAGGGTAGGGTATGGGTTAGGTTAAGGGTTAGGGTTAGGGTTAGGGTTAGGGTTATGCTACGTGTTAGGGTACAGGTTAGGTTTAGGGTTAGGTACGGGTTAGGGTTAGGGTTAAGGTACGGGTAACCATACGGGTTAGGGTTAGGATACGGGTTAGGGTTAGGTTTAGGGTATAGGTTAGGGTTAGTGTTAGGGTTAGTGTACGGGTTAGGCTTAGGTTTAGGGTCAGGGTTAGGGTTAGGGTATGGGTTAGTGTTAGGGTTAGGGTTTGTGTAAGGGTTAGAGTTACGGCTAGGATTAGGATATGGGTTAGGGTTAGGGTCCGGGTTAAGGTTTCATTAGGGTTAGGGTACGGGTTAGGCTTAGGTTTATGGTACGGTTTAGGGTATGGGTTAGGGTTAGGTTTAGGGTTGGTGTTAGGGTTAGGGTTAGGGTACGGGTTAGGGTTATGGTACAGTTCAGGGTTAGGTTTAGGTTTAGGGTTAGGTTTACCGTTAGTGTACATGTTAGGGTTAGGTTTAAGGTACGGGTTAGGTTTAGGGAACGGGTTAGGTTTAGGAATCGGGTATGGGTTATGTTTAGGGTTAGGGTTAGGCTTAGGTTTAGGGCTATGGTACGGGTTAGTGTACGGGTAGGGTTAGGGTTAAGGTACGGGTAACTGTACGGGTTAGGTTTAGGGTATGGGTTAGGGTACGGGTTTGGGTTGGTGTTAGGGTACGGGTTAGGTTTAACGTTTGGGTACGGGTTAGGGTAAGGGTTAGGGTTAGGGTTAGGTTAAGGGGTTAGGGTTAGCGTTAATGTTAGGCTACGGGATAGGGTTCGGGTATGGGTTAGGGTACAGTTTAGGGTTAGGGTTAGTGTACGAGTACGGGAACGGGTTAGGTTTAGGGTTAGGGTTATTGCTGGTTAGTGTACGGGTTAGGGGAAAGGTTAGGGTACAGGATAGGGTTAGTTTACGTGTTAGGTCTAGGATTCGGGTTAGGTTTAGTGTGCAGGTTAGGGTTAGGGTTAGGGTACGTGTTAGGGTTAGGGTTTGGGTACGGGTTAGGGTTACGTTTAGGGTTAGGGTACGGGTTAGGTTTAGGGCTAGGTTTAGGGTACGGGTTATGGTTAGGGTACGGGTTAGGTTTAGGGTAAGGGTCAGGGTTAGGTTTAGGTTTAGGGTAGGGGTTAGGGTTAGGTTTAGAGTACGGGTTAGGTTTAGGATTAAGGTATGGGTTAGGGCTAGGGTTAGGGTTATAGTAAGGTTTACGGTTAGTGTTAAGGTTAGGTTTAGGTTAGAGTATGTGTTAGGGTTAGTTTTAGGGTTATGGTTAGTGTTAGGGTAAGGGTTATGGTTAGAGTACGGGTTAGGGTTAGGTTTAGGGTTAGGGTTAGGTTTAGAGTTCGGGTTAGGGTTAGGGTTAGGGTTAGGGTTAGGCTTAGGTTTAGGTTGCGGGTTAGGGTTAGTTTTAGTGTTAGGGTTAGGGTACAGGTTAGGGTTAGGGTTAGGGTAAGGGATAGGGTTAGGGTGCGGCTTAGGTCTAGGTTTGGTTTAGGTTTAGGGTATGGGTTAGGGTTAAGCATCGGGTTAGGGTTAGTTGAAGGGTTAGGGTTAGGGTACGGGTTACGGTTAGTGTTAGGTTTAGGGTACGGGTTAGGGTTAGGGTACGGGTTACTTCTAGGTTTACGGTTAGATTTTGGATGCGGGTTAGGGTTAGGGTTAGGGTACGGGATTAGAGTTAGGGTTAGGGTCAGGGGTAGGGTTATGTTTAGGGTTAGGTTTAGGGTTAAGACACGGGTTAGTGTTATAGTAGGGGTTAGGGATAGTGTTGGGGTTAGTTTTAGGGTTAGAGTAACGGTTAGGGTTAGTGTTAGTGTTATGGTTAGTGTTTGGGTTAGGGTTAGGTTTAGAGTATGGGTTAGGGTTAGGTTTAGGTTAGGGTTAGGTTTAGAGTACGGGTTAGGGTTAAGGTTAGTGTTAGGGTACGGATTAGGGTTAGGTTTAAGGTGCGGGTTAGGTTTAGGGTCAGGGTTAGGGTTAGGGTTAGGGTACGGGTTAGTGTTAGGTTTAGGTTTAGTGAATAGGGTTATTGTACGGGTTAGTGTTAGGGTTGGGGTTTGGGTACGGGTTAGTTTTAGGGTTAGGGTCGGGTTAGGGTTACGGTTAAGGTTAGGGTTAGGGTTAGGGTTAGGGTATAGGTTAGTGTTAGGGTCTGGTTAAGGGTTATGGTTAGGGTTAGGGTTAGGTTTAGGGGGCGGGTTAGTGTTAGGGTTAGGGTTAGCCCTTGAGTTCGGGTTAGGGTTACTGTTAGGGTTTTGGTACAGGATAGGGTTAGGGTTAGGGTATGGGATAGGTTTGGGTACTGGTTAGGTCAAGGGTTAGGGTTAGGTTTAGGGTACGGTTTAGGGTTAGGGTTAGGTTTAGGGTTAGGGTTAGGGTATGGGTTAGGTTTAGGGTACGGTTTAGGTTTAGGGTTGGGGTCAGGGTTAGGGTTAGGTTTAGGGTACGAGTTAGGGATGGGTTAGGGGTTAGGGTAAGTGTTAGGGTTAGCGTACGTGTTAGGGTTAGGGTATGGGTTAATGTGAGGGGTAGGGTATGGGTTAAGTTTAGTGTTAGGGTTAGGATTAAGGTTGGGTTTTGGTATGGGTTAGGGTTACAGTATGGGTTAGGGTTAGGGTGAGGGTTAGGGTTAGGGTTAGAGTACGGTTCGGGTTAGGTTTAGGGTTAGGGTTAGCGTACAGGTTAGGGTTAGGGTTAGGTTTAGGGTTAGGGTTAGAATACGGGGTAGGGTTAGTTTTAGGGTTAGGGTTAGGTTTAATGTACGGGTTAGGCTTAGGGTTAGCTTTATCGTTAGGATACGGGTTAGGGTTAGGTTTAGGGTACGGGATAGGGTTAGCGTACGGGTTAAGTTTAGGGTTAGGTTTAGGTTTAGGTTTCTGTTTAGGGTTAGGGTAAGGGTTAAGGTTAGTTTTAGGGTGCGGTTTAGGTTTAAGGTTAGGGTTAGGATTAGTGTAAGGGTTAGGGTTAGTTTTAGGGTACTGGTTAGGGTTAGGGTTAGGTTTAGGTTTAGGGTTAGTGTATGGGTTAGGTTTAGGGTACGGGTTAGGATTAGGTTTAGGGTCAGGGTTAGGGCTAGGGTTAGTGTTAGGGTACGGATTAGGTTTAGGGTTGGGGTTAGGGTACTGGTTAGTTTTAGGGTTAGTGTTCGGGTTAGGGTTATGGTTAGGGTTAGGGTTAGGGTATGGTTTAGGGTTAGCTTACGGTTAAGGGTTATGATTTGGGTTAGGGTTAGGGTTAAGTTTAGGGTGCAGGTTAGGGTTAGGGTTAGAGTACGGTTTTGGGTTCGTGTTAGGTTACGGGTTAGTTTTACCATTTGGGTACGTGTTAGGGTAAGGGTTAGGGTTAGGGTTCGGGGTTAGGGTTAGTGTACGAGTTAGGGTTAGGTTAGGTTTAGTGTTAGGGTTACGGTACGGGTTAGGGTTAAGGTTACAGTACGGGATAGGGTTAGTGTACGTGTTAGGTCTAGGTTTATGGTTAGGTTTAGTGTGCGGGTTATGGTTAGGTTTAGGGTTAGGGTTAGGGTACATGTTACGGTTAGGGTTTGGGTACAGGTTAGGGTTACTTTTAGGGTTAGTTTACGGGTTAGGTTTAGGGTTCGTGTAACGGTTAGTGTTAGGGTAGTTGTTAGCTTTACCATTTGGGTACGGGTTAGGGTAAGGATTAGGGTTAGGGTTAGGTTTAGTGGTTAGGGTTAGAGTTAAGTTTAGGCTACAGGATAGGGTTATGGGACGGGTTAGGGTTAAGTTTAGGGTTAGGGTTAGTGTATGGGTTAGGGTTAGGGTTAGGGTTAGGGTTAGGGTTAGTGTTACAGTTAGGGTACGGGTTAGAATTAAGTTTAGGGTACGGGATAGGGTTAGTGTACGTGTAGGTCTAGGGTTCGGGTTAGGTTTAGTGCGGTTTCGGGTTAGGGTTAGGGTTCGGGTTAGGGTTAGTGTAAGGGTTAGGGTTAGGGTTAGGGTTAGTGCTAGGGTTACGGTACGGGTTAGGGATAAGGTTACGGTACGGGATAGGGTTAATGTACGTGTTAGGTCTAGGGTTAGGGTTAGGTTTAGTTTGCGGGTTAGGGTTAGGGTTAGGGTTAGGGTTAGGGTACGTGTTAGGGTTAGGGTTTGGGTACGGGTTAAGGTTACGTTTAGGGTTAGCGTACGGGTTAGGCTTAGGTTTAGGGTAAGGGTTAGTGTTAGGGTACGGGTTAGGGTTAGAATACGGGTTAGGGTTAGGTTTAGGGTTAGGGTTAGGGTTAGTGTATGGGTTAGGGTTAGTGTTAGGGTTAAGTTTAGGGTTAGTGTATGGATAGGGTTAGGTTTAGGGTTATGGTTAGGGTACGGGTTAGGGTTAGGTTTAGGGTACGGGATAGGGTTAGTGTACGGGTTAAGTTTAGGGTTAGGGTTAGGTTTAGGTTACGGGTTAGGGTTACGGTATGGGTTAGGGTTAGGTTTAGGTGCGGGTTAGGGTTAGTGTACGGGTTAGGGTTAGGTTTAGGGTCAGGGTTAGGGTTAAGGATAGGGTTATAGTCTGGGTTAGGGTTAGGGTTGGGGTTATGGTACGGGTTAATTTTGGGTTAGGTTACGGGTTAGGGTTACAGTTAAGGTTAGGTTTAGTGTTATGGTATGGGTTAGGGTTAGGGTACGGTCAGGGTTATGGTTAGGGTTAGGGTTAGGTTTAGGTTTAGGGTGCGGGTTAGGCTGAGGGTTAGGGTTAGGGTTAGCGCTAGGGTATGCGTTAAGGTTACTGTTAGGGTTTGGGTACGGGTTAAGTTTAGGTTTAGGGTATGGGATAGGGTTGGGTACGGGTTAGGTCAAGGGTTATGGTTAGGTTTAGGGTACGGGTTAGGGTTAGGGTTAGGGTCACGTTTAGGTTTAGGGATAGGGTTATGGTACGGGTTTGGGTTAGTGTTGGGGTTAGGGTTAGGGTAAGGGGTTAGGGTTAGTGTAAGGGTTAGGCTACGGGTATTGTTAGGGTATGGGTTAGGGTTAGTGTTAGGGTTCGGGTTAGGGTTAGTGTACGGGTTAGGGTTAGAGTTAGGGTTAGGGTTAGGGTTATGGTACGGGTTAGGGTTAAGGTTAGCGTACGGGATAGGGTTAGTGTACGTGTTAGGTCTAGGTTTAGGGTTAGGTTTAGTGTGCGGTTTAGGGTTAGGGTTAGGGTAGGGTATGTGTTAGGGTTAGGGTTTGGGTACGGGTTAGGGTTATGGTTAAGGTTAGTGTTAGGGTTAGGGTTAGGGTATGGGTTAGTGTTAGGTTACGGTTAAGGGTTATGTTTTGAGTTAGGGTTAGGTTAAGTTAGGGTGCGGGTTAGGGTTAGGGTTAGGTTTAGGGTTAGAGTACGGGTTTGGGTTAGTGTTAGGGTATGGGTTAGGTTTACCGTTTGGGTACGGGTTAGGGTAAGGTTTAGGGTTAGGGTTAGGGGTTAGGGTTAGAGTTAGGGTTAGGCTACGGGTAGTGTTAGGGTATGGGTTAGGGATAGGGTTATGGTACGGGTTAGGGTTACGGTATGGGTTAGGGTTAGGTTTAGGGTTAGGTTTAGGTTTAAGGTAAGTGTTAGGGTTATAGTGCGGGTTAGGTTTAGAGTTAGGGTTAGGTTTAGGTTACGGATTAGGTTTAGGGTACGGGTTAGATTTAGGTTTAGGTGCGGTTTAGGGTTAGTTTTAGGGTTAACGTTAGGTTACGGGTTAAGGTTAGGTTTAGGGTCTTGGTTAGGGTTAGGGATAGGGTTATGGTACGGTTTAGTTTTAGGGTTGGCATTAAGGTACGTGTTAGTTTTAGGGTTAGGGTACGGGATAGTTTTATGGTTAAGGTTAGGGTTAGGGTTAGGTTATGGGTTGAGGTTAGGGTTAGGGTTTGTGTAAGGGTTAGAGTTACGGTTAGGATTAGGATACTGGTTAGGGTTAGGGTCCGGGTTAAGGTTAGCATTAGGGTTAGGGTACAGGTTAGGATTAGGGTTATGGTACGGGTTAAGGTACGGGTTAATGTTAGGTTTAGGGTTGCTGTTAGGGTTAGGGTTAGGGTACGGGTTAGGGTAACGGTACAGTTTAGGTTTAGGTTTAGGGTTAGGGTTAGGTTTACGGTTAGTGTACATGTTAGGGTTAGGTTTAGGGTACGGGTTAGGGTTAGGAAATGGGTTAGGGTTAGGAATCGGGTATGGGTTAGGTTTAGGGGTAGGGTTAGGGTTAGGGTTATGGTTAGGGCTAGGGTTATGGTACGGGTTAGGGTACGGGTAGGGTTAGGGTTAAGGTACGGGTAACGGTACGGGTTAGGGTTAGGGTACGGGTTAGGGTACGGGTTTGGGTTGGTGTTAGGGTACGGGTTAGGTTTAACGTTTGTGTACAGGTTAGGGTAAGGGTTAGGGTTAGGCTTAGGTTTAGGTTTAGGTTTAGGGTGCGGGTTAGGCTTAGGGTTAGGGTTAGGGTTAGGGTATCAGTTAGGGTTACTGTTAGGGTTTGGGTACGGGTTAGGGTTAGGGTTAGGGTTAGGATACGGGATAGGGTTGGGTACAGGTTAGGTCAAAGGTTAGGTTTAGGTTTAGGGTACAGGTTAGGGTTAGGGTTAGGTTTTGGGTCAGGGTTAGGGTTACGGTTTGTGTTAGTGTATGGGTTGGGTTAGGGTTGGGGTTAGGGTACGGGTTAGTTTTAGGTTTAGGGTACGGGTTAGGGTCACGGTTAAGGTTAGGGTTAGGTTTAGGGTATGGTTTAGGGTTAGGGTACGGTTAAGCGTTATGGTTAGTGTTAGGGCTAGGGCTAAGTTTGGGGTGCAGGTTAGGGTTAGGTTTAGGGTTAGAGTACGGTTTGTGTTAGTGTTGGTACGGGTTAGCTTTACCGTTTGGGTACGGGTTAGGGTAAGGTTTAGGGTTAGGGTTAGGTTTAGTGGTTAGGTTTAGAGTTAAGATTAGGCTACATGATAGGGTTAGGGTACGGGTTATGGTTAAGTTTAGGGTTAGGGTTAGTGTACGGGTTAGGTTTAGGGTTAGGGTTAGTGTTACAGTTAGGGTATGGGTTAGGGTTAAGTTTAGGGTACGGGATAGGGTAAGTGTACGTGTAGGTCTAGGGTTCGGGTTAGAATTATTGTGCGGTTAGGGTTAGGGTTATGGTAAGTGTTAGGGTTAGGGTTTGGGTATGTGTTAGGGTTACTTTTAGGGTTAGGGTACGGGTTAGGGTTAGGGTTAGGGTCAGGGTTAGGTTTAGGTTTAGGGTTAGGGTTAGGTTTAGTGTTAGGGTCAGGGTCAGGGTCAGGGCTAGGGTTAGGGTACGAGTTAGGGTTAGGGTTAGGTTTAGGGTAAGGTTTAGGGTTACGTTTAGGGTTAGGGTACGGGTTAGGTTTAGGTTTAGGGTTAGGGTACGGGTTAGGGTTAGGGTACGGGTTAGGTTTAGTGTTATGATACGGGTTAGGGTATGGGTTAAGGTTAGGTTTAGGGTTGGTGTTAGGGTTAGGGTTAGGGTATGGGTTAGGGTTATGGTACAGTTTAAGGTTAGGGTTAGGGTTAGGTTTAAGTTTACGGTTAGTGTACGGGTTAGGGTTAATTTTAGGGTACGGGTTAGGGTTAGGGAACAGGTTAGGGTTAGGAGTAGGGTATGGGTTAGGTTTAGGGTTAGGGTTAGGGTTTGGTTTAGGGTTATGGTACGGGATAGGGTTACGGTTTGGGTTAAGGTTAGGGTACGGTTTCGGCTTATGGTACGATTTAGGTTTTGGGTTAGGGTTGGGTTTAGGGTTAGTGTTATAGTAGGGCTTTAGGTTTAGTGTTAGGGTTAGGTTTAGGGTTAGAGTACGGGTTAAGTTTTGTGTTAGGTTTATGGTTAGTGTTAGGGTTAGGGTTAGGGTTAGAGTATGGGTTAGGGTTAGGATTGGGTTTAGGGTTAGGTTAGAGTACGGGTTAGGGTTAGTGTTAGGGTTAGGGTTAGGGTATGTTTAGGGTTAGTGTTAGGGTTAGGGTCAGGGTTAGGGTTAGTGTTAGGGTTAGTGTTAGGGTTACGGTACGGGTTAGAGTTAATGTTACGGTACTGGAGATGGTTAGTGTATGTGTTAGGTCTAGGGTTAGGGTTAGGTTTAGTGTGCGGGTTAGGGTTAGGTTTAGGGTACGTGTTAGGGTTAGGGTTTGGGTATGGGATAGGGTTACGTTTAGGTTTAAGGTACGGGTTAGGTTTAGGGTTAGGGTAAGGGTTAGTGTTAGGGTACAGGTTAGGGTTAGAGTACGGGTTAGGGATAGGTTTAGGGTTAGGGTTAAGGTTAGAGTATGGGTTAGGTTTAGTGTTAGGGTTAGTGTTAGGTTTAGTGTACAGATAGGTTTAGGGTTAGGGTTAGGGTACGGGTTAGGGCTAGGTTTAGGGTATGGGATAGGGTTAGTGTACGGGTTAATTTTATGGTTAGGGTTAGGTTTAGGGTCCGGATTAGGGTTAGGGTACAGATTAGGGTTAGTTTTAGGTGCGGGTTAGGGTTAGGGTACGGGTTAGGCTTAGGTTTAGGGTCAAGGTTAGGGTTAGGGATAGGGTTATGGTATGGGTTATGGTTAAGGTTGGGGTTAGGGTACGTGTTAGTTTTAGGGTTAGGGTACGCGTTAGGGTTACGGTTAAAGTTAGGGTTAGTGTTAGCTTGGGTTAGTTTTAGGGTACGGGTAAGTGTTATGGTTTGGGTTAGGGTTAGGTTTCGGTTTAGGGTGCCGGTTAGGCTTAGGGTTACGGTTAAGTTTAGTGCTAGGGTATGGGTTAGGGTTACTCTTAGGTTTTGGTTACGGGTTAGGGTTAGGGTACGGGATAGGGTTGGGTACGGGTTAGGTCAAGGGTTAGGGTTAGGTTAAGGTATGGTTTAGGGTTAGAGTTAGGTTTAGGGTTGCGGTTAGGGTATGGGATAGGTTTAGGGTACGGGTTAGGGTTAGGGTTAGGGTTAGGGTTAGGGTCAGGGTTAGGGTTAGGGTTAGGGTACGAGTGAGGGTTAGGGTTAGGTTTAGGGTACGGGTTAGGTTTAGGGTTATGTTTAGGGTACGGGTTAGGTTTAGAGTACGGGTTAGTGTTAGGGTCAGGGTTAGGATTAGGGTCAGATTTAGGGTTAGGGTTAGGGTACGATTTAGGGTTAAGGTTATGTTACGGGTTAGGGTTACAGTACGGGTTAGTGTTAGGGTGAGGGTTAGGGTTAGGGTTAGAGTACGGTTACGGTTAGTGTTAGGGTTAGGTTTAGGGTTAATGTACGGGTTACGCTTAGGGTTATGTTTAGGGTTAGGTTACGGGTTAGGGTTAGGTTTAGGGTAAGGGATAGGGTTAGCGTACGGGTTAAGTTTAGGGTTAGGGTTAGGTTTATGTTACGGTTTAGGGTTAGGGTACGAGTTAGGGTTAGGTTTAGGGTGCGGGTTAGGGTTAGGGTTAGTGTACGGGTAAGGGTTAGGTTTAGGGTCAGGGTTAGAAGTTAGGGTTAGAGTTAGGGAATGGGTTAGGTTTAGGGTTGGGGTTAGGGTATGGGTTAGTATTAGGGTTAGAGTACGGGTTAGGGTTACAGTTAAGGTTAGGGTTAGGGTTAGGGTATGGGTTAGGGTTAGGGTACGGTTAAGGGTTATGGTTAGGGTTAGTGTTAGGGTTAAGTTGAGGGTGCGGTTTAGGGTTATGGTTAGGGTTAGGTTTGGGGTTAGAGTACGGGTTTGGTTCAGTGTTAGGGTACGGGTTAGGTTTACTGTTTGGCTAAGGGTTAGGGTAAGGGTTAGGGTTAGGGTTAGGTTAGGGGTTAGGGTTAGAGTTAGGGTTAGGCTACGGGATAGGTTTAGAGTATGGGTTAGGTTTAGGGTTAGGTTTAGAGTTAGGGTTAGTGTTATAGTACGGGTTAGGTTTAGAGTTAGGATTAGGTTTAGGGTTAGGGTTAGGTTTAGAGTTAGGTTTAGGGTGCGGGTTAGGTTTAGGGTTAGGGTTAGTGCTAGGTTATGGGTTAGGGTTACTGTTAGGATTTGGGTACGGTTTAGCGTTAGGGTTAGGGTATGGGATAGGGTTGGGTACGGGTTAGTTGAAGGGTTAGGTTTAGGTTTAGGGTACGGGTTAGGGTTAGGGTTAGGTTTAGGGTTAGGGTTAGTGTATGGGTTAGGCTTAGGGTACGGGTGAGGGTTAGGGTTAGGGTCAGGGTTAGGGTTAGGGTTAGGGTACGAGTTAGGGTTAGGGTTAGGTTTAGGGTACGGGTTAGGGTTAGGTTTAGGTTTAGTGTACGGGTTAGCTTTAGGGTACGGGTTAGCATTAGGGTTAGGGTCAGTGTTAGAGTTAGGGTTAGTGTACGATTTAGGGTTAGGGTTAGGGTACGGGTTTGGGTTAGGGTTATGGTACGGGTTAGGGTTACAGTACGGGTTATGTTTAGGGTGAGGTTTAGGTTTAGGGTTAGAGTACGGTTAGGGTTAGGGTTAAGTGAGGGGTTAGTGTACGGGTTAGGATTATTGTTAATGTTAGGTTTAGGGTTAGGGTTAGGTTATGGTTAGGTTTAGAGTATGGGGTAGGGTTAATGTTAGGTTTAGGTTTAGGGTTAATGTACGGGTTAGGCTTAGGTTTAGGTTTAGGGTTAGGATATGGGTTAGGGTTAGTTTTAGGTTACGGGATAGGGTTAGCGTACGGGTTAAGTTTAGGGTTAGGGTTAGGTTTAGTTTACGGGTTAGGGTTAAGGTACAGTTAAGGGTTAGGTTTAGGTTGCGATTAGGGTTAGGGTTAGGATTAGGGTACGGGTTAGGTTTAGGGCTTGGGTTAGGGTACGGGTTATGGTTAAGATACGGGTTAGGTTTAGGGTTAGGGTCAGGGTTAGGTTTAGGTTTAGGGTAAGGGTTAGGGTTAGTTTACGGGTTAGGGTTAGGGTACGGGTTAGCTCTAGGGTTAGGGTTAGGGGTAGTTTTAGGGTTAGGGTTATAGTAGGGGTTTAGTGTTAGTGTTAAGGTTAGGTTTAGGGTTAGGTTACGTGTTAGGGTTGGTTTTAGGGTTATGGTTAGTGTTAGGGTAAGGATTAGGGTTAGAGAATGGGTTAGGGTTAGGTTTAGGGTTAGGGTTAGGTTTAGAGTACAGGTTAGGGTTAGTGTTAGGGTTAGGGTTAGGGTTAGGGTTAGGTTGCGGATTAGGGTTAGTGTTAGTGTTAGGGTCAGGGTATGGGTTAGGGTTAGGGTTAGGGTACGGAATAGGGTTAGGGTGCGGCTTAGGTCTAGGTTTAGGTTTAGGTTTTGGGTGTGGGTTAGGGTTAAGCATCGGGTTAGGTTTAGGCTACGGGTTAGGGTTAGGGTACGGGTTAGGGTTAGTGTTAGTTTTATAGTACGGTTTAGGGTTAGGGTACGGGTTAGTTCTAGGGTTAGGGTTAGGTTTTGGATGCGGGTTAGGGTTAGGTTTAGGGTACGGGATTCGGGTTAGGGTTAGGGTCAGGGGTAGGGTTATGTTTAGGGTTAGGGTTAAGGTTAAGACACGGGTTAGTGTTATAGTAGGGGTTAGGGTTAGTGTTGGGGTTAGGTTTAGGGTTAGAGTAAGGGTTAGGTTTAGTGTTAGTGTTATGGTTAGTGTTTGGGTTAGGGTTAGGGTTAGAGTACGGGTTAGGGTTAGGTTTAGGATAGGGTTAGGTTTAGAGTACGGGTTAGGGTTAAGGTAAGTGTTAGGGTACGGATTAGGGTTAGGTTTAGGGTGCGGGTTAGTTTTAGGGTCAGGGTTAGGGTTAGGGTTAGGGTTTACAGGTTAGATTAGGTTTAGGGTTAGGGAATAGGGTTATTGTACGGGTTACTGTTAGGGTTGGGGCTGGAGTACGGGTTAGTTTTAGGGTTAGGGTACGGGTTAGGGTTATGGCTAAGGTTAGGGTTAGGGTTAGGGTATAGGTTAGTGTTAGGGTATGGTTAAGGGTTATGGTTAGGGTCAGGGTTAGGTTTAGGGAGCGGGTTAGGGTTCGGGTTAGGGTTAGCGCTTGGGTACGTGTTAGGGTTACTGTTAGAGTTTGGGTACGGTATAGGGTCAGGGTTAGGGTACGGGATTGATTTGGGTACACGTTAGGTCAAGGGTTAGGGTTAGGTTTAGGGTACGGGTTAGGGTTAGGGTTAGGTTTATGGTTAGGGTTTGTAATGGGTTAGGTTTAAGGTACGGTTTAGGGTTAGGGTTGGGGTCAGGGTTAGGGTTAGGTTTAGGGTACGAGTTAGGGAAGGGTTAGGGGTTAGGGTAAGGGTTAGGGTTAGGGTACGGGTCAGGGTTAGGGTATGGGTTAAGGTGAGGTGTAGGGTATGGGTTAGGTTTAGTGTTAGGGTTAGGATTAGGGTTAGGGTTATGGTACGTGTTTGGGTACAGGTTAGGGTTAGTGTTAGGTTACTGGTTAGGGTACGGGTTAGGGTTAGGGTTAAGGTACGTGTAACGGTACGGGTTAGGGTTAGGGTACGGGTTAGGGTTAGGGTTAGGTTTATTGTACGGGATAGGGTTAGGATTAGGGTTAGTGTTAGTGTTAGGGTTAGGGTACAGGTTAGCGTTAGGGTTAGGGTATGGTATAGGTTTAGGGTACGGGTTAGGTCTAGGGTTAGGGTTAGGTTTAGGATGCAGGTTAGGGTTAGGGTTAGGGTACGGGTTAGGGTTAGGGTTACGGTCAGGGTTAGGGTTAGGTTTAGGGTTAGGGTTAGGGTGAGGGTACGGGTTAGGTTTAGGGTACGGTTTAGGTCTAGTGTTAGGGTTAGGTTTAGGATTAAGTTTAGGGTCAGGGTTAGCGTTTGGGATAGGGTTAAGGTACGAGTTAGGTTTAGGATTGAGGTTAGGGCACGGGTTAGTTTTAGGGTTAGGTTATCGGTCAGGGTTACTGTTAAGGTTAGGGTTAGGTTTAGGGTTAGGGTATGGGTTAGGGTTAGGGTACGGGTAAGGGTTATGTTTAGGGTTAGTGTTAGGTTTAGGTTTAGGGTGCCGGTTAGGGATAGGGTTAGTGTTAGGGTTAGGGTTAACACTAGCGTTTGAGTTAGGGTTACTGTTAGGGTTTGGGTACGGGTTAGGGTTAGGGTTAGGTTACGGGATAGGTTTGGGTACGTGTTTGGTCAAGGGATAGCGTTAGGTTTAGGGTAGGGGTTAGGGATAGGGTTAGGTTTAGGGTTAGGGTTAGGGTATGGGTTAGGCTTAGGGTATGGGTTAGGGTTAGGGTTAGGGTCAGGGTTAGGGTTAGGTTTAGGGTACGAGTCAGGGTTAGGTTAGGTTTAAGGTACGGTTTAGGGTTAGGGTTAGGGTTAGGGTCCGGGTTAGGGTTAGGGTTAGGTAACGAGTTAGGTTGAGGGTTAGGGTTCGGGTTACGGTTAGGGTTATGGTGCGGGTTAGGGTGACAGTACATGTTAGGATTAGGGTGAGGGTTAGTGTTAGGGTTAGAGTACGGTTAGGGTTAGGGTTATGGTTAGGGTTAGGTTTAGAGTACGGGTTTGCGGTAGTGTTAGTTTTAGGGACGGGTTAGGGTTAGGGTTAGGGTCAGGGTTAGGGTTAGGTTTAGGGTACTAGTTAGGGTTAGGGTTAGGGTACGGGTTAGGGTTAGGGTTATGGTACGGGTTAGGGTTACAGTACAGGTTAGGGTTATTGTGAGTTTTAGGTTTTGGGTTAGAGTACGGTTTAAGGTTAGTGTTAGTGTTAGGGTAAGGTTTAGAGTACGGGTTAGGGTTAGGGTTACGGTTAGAGTACGGGGTAGGATTAGTGCTACGGTTAGTGTTAGGGTTAATGTACGGGTTAGGCTTAGGGTTAGGTTTAGGATTAGGCTACATGTTAGGGTTAGGTTTAGGGTATAGGATAGGGTTAGCGTACGGGTTAAGTTTAGGGTTAGGGTTAGGTTTAGGTTACGGGTTAGGGTTAGGGTATGCGTTAGGGTTAGGTTTAGGGTGCGGGTTAGGGTTAGGGTTAGGTTTAGTGTACGGGTTAGGGTTAGGGTTAGGGTCAGGTTTAGGGTTAGTGTTAAGGTTACGGTACAGGTTAGGGTTAAGTTTACGGTACGGGATAGGGTTATTTTATGTGTTAGGTCTAGGGTTAGGGTTAGGTTTAGTGTGCGGGTTAGGTTTAGGGTTAGGGTTAGGTTAGGGTTAGGGTTCATGTTAGCGTTAGGGTTTGGGTACGGGTTAGGGTTACGTTTAGGGTTACGGTACGGGTTAGGTTTAGGGTTAGGGTTAGTGTTAGGGTACGGGTTAGGGTTAGAGTACAGGTTAGGGTTAGTGTTAGTGTTAGGGTTAGGGTTAGTGTACGGATAGGGTTAGGGTTAGGTTTAGGGTTAGGTTTCGGGTTAGGGTTAGGTTATGGGTTAGGGTTAGGTTTAGGTGCGGGTTAGGGTTAGGGTTAGGATTAGGGTACGGGTTAGGGTTAGGGTTAGGTTTAGGTGCGGTTTAGGGTTAATTTTAGGGTTAGGGTTAGGTTACGGGTTAAAGTTAGGTTTAGGGTCTTGGTTAGGGTTAGGGATAGGGTTATGGTACGGGTTAGTTTTAGGGTTGGCGTTAGGGTACGTGTTAGTTTTAGGGTTAGGGTACGGGATAGTTTTATGGTTAAGGTTAGGGTTAGGGTTAGGTTATGGGTTGAGGTTAGGGTATGGTTAGTGTTAGGGTTAGGGTAAGGGTTAATGTACGGGTTAGGCTTAGGATTAGGTTAGGGTTTGGATACGGGTTACGGTTAGGTTTAGGGTACGGGATAGGGTTAGGTTTAGCGTATGGGATAGGGTTAGGGAACGGGTTAAGTTTAGGGTTAGGGTTCAGTTTAGGTTACGGTTATGTTTAGGGTACGGGTTAGGGTTAGGTTTAGGGTTCGGGTTGGTTTAGGGTTAGGGTTAGGGTAAGGGTTAGGGTTAGGTTTAGGGTCAGGGTTAGGGTTAGGGTTAGTGTTTGGGTACGGGTTAGCGTTAGGTTTGGGGTTAGGGTATGGGTTAGTTTTAGGGTTTGGGTACGGATTAGGTTTATGGTTAAGGTTAGGTTTAGCATTATGGTTAGGGTTAGAGTATGGGTTTAGGTTAGTGTTAGGGTACGGGTTAGGTTTACCGTTTGTGTACGGGTTTGGGTAAGGGTTAGGGTTAGGCTTAGGTTTAGGGTTTAGGGTTAGAGTTAGGATTAGGCTACGGGTAGGGTTAGGGTACGGGTTAGTGTTAGGGTTAAGGTTCGGGTTAGGGTTTGGGTACGGCTAGGGTTACGTTTAGGGTTAGGGTATGGGTTAGGTTTAGGGTTATGGTATGGGTTAGGGTTACAGTATGGGAGAGGGTTAGGGTGAGGGTTAGTGTTAGGGTTAGAGTACAGTTAGTGTTAGGGTTAGGTTTAGGGTTAGGGTTAGGGTACGTGTTAGGGTTAGGGTTAGGGTTAGGTTTAGGGTTAGAGTATGGGGTAGGATTAGTGTTAGGTTTAGGGTTAGGGTAGGGTTAGTGTACGGGTTAGGGTTAGGTTTAGGGTATGGGATAGGGTTAGCGTACCGGTTAAGTTTAGTGTTAGGGTTAGGTTTAGGTTACGGTTAGGGTTAGGTTTAGGTTTGGGTTAGGTTTAGGGTTAGGGTTAGGTTTAGGTTACGGGTTAGGGTTAGGGTTGGGGTTATGGTACGGGTTAATTTTAGGGTTAGGGTATGGGTCAGGGTTACGGTTAAGCTTAGGGTTTGTTTTAGGGTATGGGTTAGGGTTAGGGTACGGTTAAGTGTTATGTTTAGGGTTAGGGTTAGGTTTAGGTTTAGGGGGCGGGTTAGGGTTAGGTTTAGGGTTAGCGCTTGGGTATGGGTTAGGGTTACTGTAGGTTTTCTGTACGGTTTAGGGTTAGGGATGGTTACGGGATAGGGTTGGGTACATGTTAGGTCAAGGGTTAGGGTTAGCTTTAGGGTACGGGTTAGGATTAGGGTTAGGATTAGGGTAAGGTTTAGGGTATGGGTTAGGCTTAGGGTATTGTTTAGGGTTAGGGTCAGGGTTAGAGTTAGTGTTAGAGTTAGGGTACGGGTTAGGGTTAGGTTTAGGGTACAGTTCGGGTTAGGTTTAGGGTTAGGGTACAGGTTAGGTTTAGGGTATGGGTTAGGGTTATGGTTAGGGTCAGGGTTAGGGTTAGGGTTAGGGTACAAATTAGGGTTAGGGTTAGGGTAAGGGTTAGGTTTAAGGTTATGGTACGGGTTTGGGTTACAGTACGGGTTAGGGTTATGGTGAGGTTTAGGGTTAGGGTTAGAGTACAGTTAGGGTTAGGGTTAGGGTTAGGGTTAGAGTACGGGATAGGGTTGGTGTTAGGTTTAGGGTTAGGGTTAGGGTTAGGGTTAGGGTACGGGTACGGGTTAGGGTTAGGGTTAGGGTTAGAGTACGGGGTAGGGTTGGTGTTTCGGTTAGGGTTATGGTTAGGGTTAGGGTATGGGTTAGGCTTAGGGTACGGTTTAGGGTTAGGGTTAGGGCCAGGTTTAGGGTTAGGGTTAGGGTTAGCGCTACGGTGTGAGTTAGGGTTACTGTTAGGGTTTGGATACAGGTTAGGGTTAAGGTTAGGTTACGAGATAGGGTTGGGTACGGGTTAGGTCAAGGGTTAGGGTAGGTTTAGGTACGGATTAGGGTTAGGGTTAGGATTAGGGTTAGGGTACAGGTTAGAGTTAGGTTTAGGGTATAGGTTAGGGTTAGTTTGGGGTTAGGGTATGGGTTAGGTTTAGGGTATGGGTTAGGTTTAGGGTTAGGGTCAGGGTTAGGGTTAGGGGTTAGGGTTAGTGTACGGGTTAGGGTTAGGTTTAGGGTATGAGTTAGGGTTAGGTTTAGGTTTAGGGTACAGGTTAGGTTTAGGGGACGGGTTAGGTTTAGGGTTAGGGTCAGGGTTAGGATTAGGGTTAGGGTACGAATTAGGGTTAGGGTTAGGGTACGGGTTAGGGTTAGGGTTATGGTACGGGTTAGGGTTACAATACGCGTTTGGGTAAGGGTGAGGGTTAGGGTTAGGGTTAGAATACGGTTAGGTTTAGGGTTAAGGTTAGAGTACGGGTAAGGGTTATGTTTAGGGTTAGGGTTAGGTTTATGTTTAGGGTGCAGGTTAGGCTTAGGGTTAGGGTTAGGGTTAGGGCTAGGGTATGGGTTAGGGTTAATGTTAGGTTTTGGGTACGGGTTAGGGTTAGGTTTAGGGTACGGGATAGGGTTGGCTACGGGTTTGGTCAAGGGTTAGGGTTAGTTTTATGGAACGGGTTAGGGTTAGGGATACGTTTAGGGTTAGGGTTAGGGTATTGGTTAGGTTTAGGGTTAGGGTTAGGGTACTGGTTAGGGTTAGGGTTAGGGTTAGGGTACAGGTTAGGATTAGGTTACGAGTTAGGGTTAGTGTTATGGTCAGGGTTAGGTTTAGGGAACGAGTTAGTGTTAGGGATAGTGTAGGGTATGCGTTAGGGTTAGGGTACGGGTAAGGGTTATGGTTATGGTTAGGGTTAGGTTTAGGTATAGGGTGCAGGTTAGGCTTAGGGTTAGGGTTAGGATTAGTGCTAGGGTACGGGTTAGGGTTATGTTAGGGTTTGGGTACGGGTTAGTTTTAGGGTTAGGGTACCTAATAGGGTTGGGTACGGGTTAGGTCAAGTGTTAGGGTTAGTTTTAGGGTATGGTTTATGGTTAGGGTTAGGTGTACGGTTAGGGTTAGGGTATGGGTTAGGTTTAGGGAATGAGTTAGGGTTAGGGTTATGTTTAGGGTACGGTTTATGGTTAGTGTTAGGGTCAGGGTTATGGTTAGGATACGAGTTAGGGTTAGGGTTAGGGTATGGGTTAGGGTTAGGTTTATGTTACGGGGTAGGGTTACAGTACGGGTTAGGGTTAAGTGGAGGGTTAGGGTTAGGGTTAGAGTATGGTTAGGGTTAGGGTTAGGGTTAGAGTACGGGTTAGGGTTAGGGTTCGGGTTAGAGTTAGGTTTAGGGTTAGGGTTAGGGTACGGGGTAGGGTTAGGTTTAGGGTACGGGCTAGGGTTAGTGTATGGGTTAAAATTAGGTTTAGGGTTAGGTTTAGGTTACGGGTTAGGGTTAGGGTACGGGTTAGGGTCAGGTTTAGGTGAGGGTTAGGGTTAGGATTAGGGTTAGGGTACGGGTTAGATTTAGGGTTAGGGTACATGTCAGGGTTACGGTTAAGGTTAGGGTTAGGGTTAGGGTATGGGTTAGTGTTAGGGTACGGACAAGGGTTTTGGTTAGGGTTAGGGTTAGGTTTAGGTTTAGGGTGTGGTTAGGGTTAGAGTTAGGTTTAGGGACAGGCTATGGGTAAGAGTCACGGTTAGGGTTTTGGTACGGGTTAGGTTTAGGGTTAGGTTACGGGATAGGCTTGGGTACGGGTTAGGTCAAGGGTTACGGTTAGGTTTAGGGTACGGTTTAGGGTTAGGGTTAGCATCAGGGTTAGGTTTAGGGTTAGGGTTACGGTACCATTTAGGGTTACTGTACGGGTTAGGGTTATGGTTAGGGTTAGGGTTAGGGTGAGCGTTATAGTACGGGTTAGGGTTAGAGTTAGGGTTAGGTTTAGGTTTAGAGTACGGGTTTGGGTTATTGTTAGGGTTAGGTTTAGTGTTAGAGTTAGGGTTAGAGTACGGGTTAGGGTTAGTGTTGGTGTTAGGGTTAGGGTTAAGGTTAGTGTACGGATAGGCTAGGGTTAGGGTTAGTGTTAGGGTACTGGTTAGGGTTAGGTTTAGGATACGGGATAGGATTAGTGTACGGGTTAAGTTTAGGGTTAGGGCTAGGTTTAGTTTACGGGTTAGGCTTAGGGAACGGGTTAGGGTTAGGTTTAGGTGCGGGTTAGGGTTAGGGTTAGGGTTAGGGTTAGAGTTTGGGTTCGGGTTAGGTTTAGGGTCAGGGTTAGGGATAGGGTAATGGTACGGGTTAGGGTTAGGTTTGGGGTTAGGGTACAGGTTAGTTTTAGGGTTAGGGTATGGGTCAGGGTTACAGTTAAGGTTAGGGTAAGGGTTAGGATATGGGTTACGGTTAAGGTACGGGTAAGGGTTTTGGTTAGGGTTAGGGTTAGGTTTAGGTTTAGGGTGCGGGTTAGGGTTTGGGTTAGGGTTAGTGCTAGGTTATGGGTTAGGGTTACTGTTAGTGTTTGGTACGGGTTAGGTCAAGGGCTAGGTTTAGGTTTAGGGTACAGGTAATGGTTAGGGTTAGGTTTAGAGTTAGTGTTATGGTATGGGTTAGGCTTAGGGTACAGGTTAGGGTTAAGGTTAGAGTAGGGTTAGGGTTAGGGTTAGGGTACGAGTTAGGGTTAGGGTTACGTTTAGGGTACGGGTTAGGGTTAGGATTAGGGTTAGAGTAGGCGTTAGGTTTAGGGAACGGTTTACGGTTAGTGTTAGGGTCAGGGTTAGGGTTAGGGTTAGGGTACATGTTAGGTTTAGGGTTAGGGTACGGGTTAGGGTTAGTGTTATGGTACGGGTTAGGGTTATAGTACGGTTTAGGGTTAGGGTGAGGGTTAGGGTTAGGGTTAGTGTATGGTTAGAGTTAGGGTTAGGTTTAGAGTATGGGTTAGGGTTAGTGTTAGGTTAGATTTAGGGTTAGGGTTAGTGTACGGGTAGGGTTAGGGTTAGGGTTAGGGTTAGGGTTAGGTTTAGAGTGTGGGGTAGGGTTAGTATTAAGGTTAGGGTTAGGGTTAATGTACGGGTTAGGCTTAGGTTTAGGTTTAGGGTTAGAATACGGGTTAGGGTTAGGTTTCGGGTACAGGATAGGGTTAGCGTACGGGTTAAATTTAGGGTTAGGGTTAGGTTAAGGTTACGGGTTAGGGCTAGGGTATGGGTTATGGTTAGGTTTATGGTGAAGGTTAGGATTAGGTTTAGGATTAGTGTATGGGTTAGGGTTAGGTTTAGGGTCAAGGTTAGGGATAGGGTTAGAGTTGGGGTACGGTTTAGGGTTAGGGTTGGGGTTAGGGTATGCGTTAGTGTTAGGTTTGGGGTTAGGGTACAGGTTAGTTTTAGGGTTAGGGTACAGGTTAGGGTTATGGTTAAGGTTAGGGTTAGCGTTACGGTATGGGTGGGTTAGGTTACCGTTAAGGGTTATGGTTTTGGTTAGGGTTCGGGTTAAGTTTAGGGTGCGGGTTAGGGTTAGGTTTAGGGTTAGGGTTAGGGTTAGAGTACGGGTTTGGGTTAGTGTTAGGGTACGGGTTAGGTTTACCGTTTGGGTACGGGTTAGGGAAGGGTTAGGTTTAGGGTTAGGGTTTAGGGTTATAGATAGCGTTAGGCTACGGGTAGGGTTAGTGTACGGGTTAGGGTTAGGGTTCGGGTTAGGGTTAGTGTACGGGTTAGGGCTATGTTTAGGGTTAGGGTAAGGGTTAGGGTTACGATACGGGTTAGGGTTAATTTTGGGGTATGGGATAGTTTTAGTGTACGTGTTAGGTCTAGGGTTAGGGTTAGGTTTAGTGTG
Source organism: Urocyon cinereoargenteus (assembly GCA_032313775.1). Lineage (NCBI taxonomy): Eukaryota > Metazoa > Chordata > Mammalia > Carnivora > Canidae > Urocyon > Urocyon cinereoargenteus. The sequence goes on from JAVLSZ010000049.1 coordinate 2,712,184, forward strand.
CGGGTTAGGGTTAGGGTTAGAGTACGTGTTAGGGTTAGTGTTTGGTTACGGGTTAGCGTTACATTTAAGGTTGGGTACGGGTTAGGTTTAGGGTTAGGTTTAGGGTACGGTTTAGGGTTAGGGTACAGGTTAGGGTTAGGTCAGGGTTAGGATTAGGGTTAGGGTTAGGGTATCCGTTAGGGTTACTGTACGGGTTAGGGTTATGGTTAGGGTGAGGGTTACGGTTAGCATTATAGTACGGGTTAGGGTTAGCGTTAGGGTTAGGTTTAGGGTTAGAGTACGGGTTACGGTTAGTGTTAAGGTTAGGGTTAGGGTTAGAGTACGGGTTAGGGTTAGAGTACGGGTTAAAGTTAGGTTTAGGGTTAGGGTTAGAGTACGGGTTAGGGTTAGTGTTAGTGTTAGGGTTAGGGTTAGGGTTAGTGTATGGATAGGGTTAGGGTTAGGTTTAGTGTACGGGTTAGGGTTAGGTTTAGGATATGGGATATGGTTAGTGTATGGGTTAAGTTTAGGGTTAGGCTTAGGTTTAGGTGACGGGTTAGGGTTAGGGAACGGGTTAGGGTTAGGTTTAGGTGCGGGTTAGAGTTAGGGTTAGGGTTAGGTTTAGGGTTTGGTATAGGGTTACGTTTAGGGTCAGGATTAGGGTTAGGGATAGGGTTATGATACGGGTTAGGGTTAGGTTTGGGGTTAGGGTACAGGTTAGTTTTAGGGTTAGGGTATGGGTCAGGGATATGGTTAAGGTTATGGTTAGGGTTAGGGTATGGGTTAGGGTTAGGGTACGGGTAAGTGTTATGGTTATGGTTAGGGTTAGGGTTAGTTTTAGGGTGCGGGTTAGGGTTAGGGTTAGGGTTAGTGCTAGGTTATGGTTTAGGGTTACTGTTAGGGTTTGGGTATGGGTTAGGGTTAGGGATAGGTTACGGGATAGGGTTGGTAAGGGTTAGGTCAAGGGTTAGGGTTAGGTTTCGGGTATGGGTTAGGGTTAGGGTTAGGTTTAGGGTTAGTGTTAGGGTATGGGTTAGGCTTAGAGTACGGGTTAGGGTTAAGGTTAGGGTCAAGATTAGGGTTAGGGTTAGGGTACGAGTTAGGGTTAGGGTTAGGTTTAGGGTATGGTTTAGGGTTAGGATTAGGGTTAGGGTACGGGTTAGGTTTAGGGTAAGGGTTATGGTTAGGGTTAGGGTCAGGCTTAGGGTTAGGGTTAGGGTACAAGTTAGGGTTAGGGTTAGGATATGAGTTAGGGTTAGGGTTATGGTACGGGTTAGGGTTACAGTACGGGTTAGGGTTAGGGTGAGGGTTAGGGTTAGAGTATGGTTAGGGTTAGGGTTAGGGTTAGGGTTAGGGTTAGAGTACGGATTAGGGTTAGGGTTAGGGTTAGGTTACAGGATAGGGTTGGGTACGGGTTAGGTCAAGGGTTACGGTTAGGTTTAGCGTACGGTTTAGGTTTAAGGTTAGCGTCAGGGTTAGGGTTAGGGTTGGTGTACGAGTTAGGGTTAGGTTTAGGTTTAGGGTACAGTTTAGGGTTAGGGTTAGGGTTAGGGTACAGGTTAGGTTTAGGTTACAGTTTAGGGTACGGGTACGGGTTAGGGTTAGGTTTAGGGTACGGGTTAGGGTTAGGGTTAGAGTACGGGTTAGGCTTAATGTTAGGTTAAGGGTTAGATTACGGGTTAGGGTTAGGTTTAGGGTACGGGATAGGGTTAGCATACGGGTTAAGTTAAGGTTAGCGTTAGGTTTAGGTTACGGGTTAGGGTTTGGGTACTGGTTAGGGTTAGGTTTAGGGTGCGGGTTAGCGTTAGGGTTAGGATTAGTGTAAGTGTTAGGGTTAGTTTTAGGGTCAGGGTTAGGGTTAGGATTAGTGTTAGGGTACGGGTTAGGGTTAGGGTTGGGGTTAGGGTACGGGTTAGTTTTAGGGTTGGGTTCCAGGTCAGGGTTACTGTTAAGGTTAGGGTTAGGGTTAGGCTATGGGTTAGTGTTAGGGTACGGGTAAGGGTTATGGTTAGGGGTAGGGTTAGGGTTAGTTTTAGGGTGCGGGTTAGGGTTAGGGTTAGGGTTAGTGCTAGGTTATGGTTTAGGGTTACTGTTAGGGTTTGGGTATGGGTTAGGGTTAGGGATAGGTTACGGGATAGGGTTGGTAAGGGTTAGATCAAGGGTTAGGGTTAGGTTTCGGGTATGGGTTAGGGTTAGGGTTAGGTTTAGGGTTAGTGTTAGGGTATGGGTTAGGCTTAGAGTACGGGTTAGGGTTAAGGTTAGGGTCAAGATTAGGGTTAGGGTTAGGGTTAGGGTACGAGTTAGGGTTAGGGTTAGGTTTAGGGTACGGGTTAGGGTTAGGATTAGGGTTAGGGTATGGGTTAGGTTTAGGGTAAGGGTTACGGTTAGGGTTAGGGTCAGGCTTAGGGTTAGGGTTAGGGTACAAGTTAGGGTTAGGGTTAGGATATGAGTTAGGTTTAGGGTTATGGTACGGGTTAGGGTTACAGTACGGGTTAGGGTTAGGGTGAGGGTTAGGGTTAGAGTATGGTTAGGGTTAGGGTTAGGGTTAGGTTTAGGGTTAGAGTACGGATTAGGGTTAGGGTTAGGGTTAGGTTACAGGATAGGGTTGGGTACGGGTTAGGTCAAGGGTTACGGTTAGGTTTAGCGTACGGTTTAGGGTTAGGGTTAGCGTCAGGGTTAGGGTTAGGGTTAGTGTACGAGTTAGGGTTAGGTTTAGGTTTAGGTTTAGGGTACAGTTTAGGGTTAGGGTTAGGGTTAGGGTACAGGTTAGGTTTAGGTTACAGTTTAGGGTACGGGTACGGGTTAGGGTTAGGTTTAGGGTACGGGTTAGGGTTAGGGTTAGAGTACGGGTTAGGCTTAAGGTTAGGTTAAGGGTTAGATTACGGGTTAGGGTTAGGTTTAGGGTACGGGATAGGGTTAGCATACGGGTTAAGTTAAGGTTAGCATTAGGTTTAGGTTACGGGTTAGGGTTTGGGTACTGGTTAGGGTTAGGTTTAGGGTGCGGGTTAGCCTTAGGGTTAGGATTAGTGTAAGTGTTAGGGTTAGTTTTAGGGTCAGGGTTAGGGTTAGGATTAGTGTTAGGGTACGGGTTAGGGTTAGGGTTGGGGTTAGGGTACGGGTTAGTTTTAGAGTTGGGTTCCGGGTCAGGGTTACTGTTAAGGTTAGGGTTAGGGTTAGGCTATGGGTTAGTGTTAGGGTACGGGTAAGGGTTATGGTTAGGGGTAGGGTTAGGTTTATGTTGAGGGTGCGGTTTAGGGTTCGGGTTAGAGTTAGTGCTAGGCTATGGGTTAGGTTTACGGTTAGGGTTTTGGTACGGCTTAGGGTTAGGGTTAGGTTACAGGATATGGTTGGGTATGGGTTAGGTCAAGGGTTACGGTTATGTTTAGTGTACAGTTTAGGGTTAGGGTTAGCGTCAGGGTTAGGGTTAGGGTTAGGATATGAGTTAGGGTTAGGTTTAGGTTTAGGGTACGGTTTAGGGCTGGGTTAGGGTTAGGGTACGGGTTAGGTTTAGGGTACCGTTTAGGGTACGGGTATGGGTTAGGGTTAGGTTTAGGGTACGGGTTAGGTTACGGGTTAGGGTTAGGGTTGGGGTTGGGTACGGGTTAGTTTTATGTTTAGGGTATGGGTTAGGGTTACGGTTAAGGTTAGGGTTAGGGTAAGGGTATGAGTTAGGGTTAGATTACGGTTAAGGGTTTTGGTTTGGGTTAGGGTACGGGTTAAGTTTAGGGTGCGGGTTAGGGTTAGGTTTAGGTTTAGGGTTAGGGTTAGCGTTAGGGTTAGCATTAGTGTAAGGGTTAGAGTTAGTTTTAGGGTCAGGGTTAGGGTTAGGTTTAGTGTTAGTGTACGGGTTAGGGTTAGGGTTGGGGTTAGGGTATGGGTTAGTTTTAGGGTTAGGGTTACGGTTAAGGGCAGGGTTAGGGTTAGGATATGAGTTAGGGTTAGTTACGGTAAGGGTTTTGGTTTGGGTTAGGGTTCGGATTAAGTTTAGGGTGCGGGTTAGGGTTAGGTTTAGGTTTAGGGTTAGGGTTAGCACACGGGTTTGGGTTAGTGTTAGGGTACGGGTTAGATTTACCGTTTGGGTACGGGTTAGGGTAAGGGTTAGGGTTAGGGTTAGGGGTTAGGGTTAGAGTTAGGATTAGGCTACGGGTTAGGGTTAGAGTTAGGAATCGGGTTAGGTTTAGTGTTAGGGTTACTACACGGGTTAGGGTTAAGGTTGGGGTATGGGATAGGGTTAGTGTACATGTTAGGTCTAGATTTGGTTTAGGTTTAGTGTGCGGGTTAGGGTAAGGTTTAGGGTATGTGTTAGGGTTAGGGTTTGGTTACGGGTTAGCGTTACGTTTAGGGTTAGGGTACGTGTTAGGTTTAGGGTTAGGGTTAGGGTACGGTTTACGGTTAGGGTACGGGTTAGGGTTAGGTTTAGGTCAGGGTTAGCATTAGGGTTAGGGTACGGTTAGGGTTACTGTACGGGTTAGGATTATGGTTATGGTTAGGGTTAGGTTTAACGTTATAGTACGGGTTAGGGTTAGAGTTAGGGTTAGTTTTAGGTTTAGAGTACAGGTTAGGGTTAGTGTTAGGGTTAGGTTTAGGGTTAGGGTTAGGGTTAGAGTACGGGTTAGGGTTAGTGTTGGTGTTAGGGTTAGGGTTAGTGTTAGTGTACGGATAGGGTTAGGTTTAGGGTTAGGTTTAGGGTACTGGTTAGGGTTAGGTTTAGGATACGGGATAGGATTAGCGTACGGGTTAAGTTTAGGGTTAGGGTTAGGTTTAGGTTACGGGTTAGGGTTAGGGAACGGGTTAGGTTTAGGTTTAGGTGCGGGTTAGGGTTAGGGTTAGGGTTAGGGTTTGGGTTAGGGTTGGGTTTAGGGTCAGGGTTAGGGTTAGGGATAGGGTTATGGTACGGGTTAGGGTTAGGTTTGGGGTTAGGGTACAGGTTAGTTTTAGGGTTAGGGTACGGGTCAGGGTTACAGTTAAGGTTGGGGTTAGGGTTAGGATATGGGTTACGGTTAGGGTACAGGTAAGGGTTATGGTTAGGGTTAGGGTTAGGTTTAGGTTTAGGGTGCGGGTTAGGGTTTGGGTTAGGGTTAGTGCTAGGTTATGGGTTAGGGTTACTGTTAGGGTTTGGTACGGGTTAGGTCAAGGGCTAGGGATAGGTTTAGTGTACGGGTAATGGTTAGGGTTAGGTTATTTGTTAGTGTTAGGGTATGGGTTAGGCTTAGGGTATGGGTTAGGGTTAAGGTTAGGGTAGGGTGAGGGTTAGGGTTAGGGTACGAGTTAGGGTTAGGGTTAGGTTTAGGGTACGGGTTAGGGTTAGGATGAGGGTTAGAGTACGGGTTAGGTATAGGGTACGGGTTACGGTTAGTGTTAGGGTCAGGGTTAGGTTTAGGGTTAGGGTACAGGTTAGGTTTAGGGTTAGGGTACGGGTTACGGTTAGTGTTATGGTACGGGTTAGGGTTATAGTACGGTATAGGGTTAGGGTGAGGGTTAGGGTTAGGGTTAGAGTATGGTTAGGGTTAGGGTTAGGGTTAGGGTTAGACTACGGGTTAGGGTTAGTGTTAGGTTAGGTTTAGGGTTAGGGTTAGTGTACGGGTTAGGGTTAGGGTTAGGGTTAGGGTTAGGTTTAGAGTGCGGGGTAGGGTTAGTGTTAGGGTTAGGGTTAGGGTTAATGTACGGGTTAGGCTTAGGTTTAGGTTTAGGGTTAGAATACGGGTTAGGGTTAGGTTACGGTTAAGGGTTATGGTTTCGGTTAGGGTTCAGGCTAAGTTTATTGTGCGGTTTAGGTTTAGGGTTAGGGTTAGAGTACGGGTTTGGGTTACTGTTAGGGTACGGGTTAGGTTTACCTTTTGGGTACGGGTTAGTGTAAGGGTTAGGTTTAGGGTTAGGGGTTAGGGTTTAGGGGTAGTGTTAGGGTTAGGCTACGGGTAGGGATAGGGTATGGCTTAGGGTTAGGTTACGGTTAAGGTTAGGGTTAGTGTAGGGTATGGGTTAGGGTTAGGGTACGGGTAAGGTTTATGGTTAGGGTTAGGGTTAGGTTTAGGTTTAGGGTGCAGGTTAGGCTTAGGGTTAGGGTTAGGGTTATGCTAGGGTATGGGTTAGGGTTAATGTTAGGTTATGGGTATGGTTTAGGGTTAGGGTACGGGATAGGGTTGGCTACGGGTTAGGTCAAGGGTTAGGTTAGTTTTAGGATACGGTTTATGGTTAGGGTTAGGTTTAGGGTTAGGGTTAGTGTATGGGTTAGGTTTAGGGTACGGGTTAGGTTTAGGGTTAGGGTAAGGGTTAGGGTTAGTGTTAGGGTTAGGGAAAGGGTTAGGGTTAGGTATGGGTTAGAGTTAGGGTTAGGGTTAGGGTACGGGTTAGGGTTAGGTTTAGGGTACGGGCTAGGGTTAGCGTACGGGTTAAAATTAGGTTTAGGGTTAGGTTTAGGTTACGGGTTAGGGTTAGGGTACGGGTTATGGTTAGGTTTAGGTGAGGGTTAGGGTTAGGATTAAGGTTAGGGTACGTGTCAGGGTTACGGTTAAGGTTAGGGTTGGGGTTACGGTATGGGTTACGGTTAGGGTACGGGTAAGGGTTTTGGTTAGGGTTAGGGTTAGGTTTAGGTTTAGGGTGCGGGTTAGGGTTTGGGTTTGTGTTAGTGCTAGGTTATGGGTTAGGGTTACTTTTAGTGTTTCGTACGGGTTAGGTCAAGGGCTCGGGTTAGGTTTAGGGTTAGACTACGGGTTACAGTTAGGGTTAGGGTCAGGCTTAGGGTTAGGGTTAGGGTACAAGTTAGGCTTAGGGTTAGGATATGGGTTAGGGTTAGGGTTATGGTACGGGTTAGGGTTACAGTACCGGTTAGGGTTAGGGTGAGGTTTAGGGTTAGAGTATGGTTAGGCTTAGGGTTAGGGTTAGGGTTAGGGTCAAGGTTAGATTACGGATTAGGGTTAGGGTTAGGGTTAGGGTTAGGTTTAGGGAATGAGTTAGGGTTAGGGTTACGTTTAGCGTACGGTTTATGGTTAGTGTTAGGGTCAGGGTTATGGTTAGGATACGAGTAAGGGTTAGGGTTAGGGTACGGGTTAGGGCTAGGTTTATGTTACGGGTTAGGGTTACAGTACGGGTTAGGGTTAAGTGGAGGTTTAGGGTTAGGGTTAGAGTTCGGTTAGGGTTAGGGTTAGGGTTAGGGTTAGAGTATGGGTTAGGGTTAGTGTTAGTGTTAGGGAAAGGGTTAGGTTTAGGGTACGGGTTAGAGTTAGGTTTAGGGTTAGGCTTAGGGTACGGGGTAGGGTTAGGTTTAGGTTACGGGTTAGTGTTAGGGTATGGGTTAGGGTCAGGTTTAGGTGAGGGTTAGGGTTAGGATTAAGGTTAGGGTACAGGTTAGATTTAGGGTTAGGTTACGTGTCAGGGTTACGGTTAAGGTTAGGTTTAGGGTTAGGGTATGGGTTAGTGTTAGGGTACGGGTAAGGGTTTTGGTTAGAGTTAGGGTTAGGTTTAGGTTTAGGGTGTGGTTTAGGGTTAGAGTTTCGGTTAGCGCCAGGCTATGGGTAAGGGTCACGGTTAGGGTTTTGGTACGGGTTACGGTTAGGGTTAGGTTACGGGATAGGCTTGGGTATGGGTTAGGTCAAGGGTTACAGTTAGGTTTAGAGTACGGTTTAGGGTTAGGGTTAGTAGCGTCAGGGTTAGGGTTAGGGTTACGGTACGCTTTAGGGTTACTCTACGGGTTAGGGTTATGGTTAGGGTTAGGGTTAGGGTTAGCGTTATATTACGGGTTAGGGTTAGAGTTAGTGTTAGTTTTAGGTTTAGATTACGGGTTAGGGTTAGTGTTAGGGTTAGGTTTAGTGTTAGGGTTAGGGTTAGAGTACGGGTCAGGGTTAGTGTTAGTGTTAGTGTTAGGGTTAAGGTTAGTGTACGGATAGGGGTAGGGTTAGGGTTAGGGTTAGGGTTAGGGTACGGGTTAGGGTTAGGTTTAGGATACAGGATAGGATAGGCGTACGGGTTAAGTTTAGGGTTAGGGTTAGGTTTAGTTTATGGTTTAGGGTTAGGGAACGGGTTAGGGTTAGGTTTAGGTGCAGGTTAGGGTTAGGGTTAGGGTTAGGGTTAGGGTTTGGGTTAGGGTTAGGTTTAGGGACAGGGTTAGCGTTAGGGATAGGGTTATGATACGGGTTATTGTTAGGTTTGGGGTTAGGGTACAGGTTAGTTTTAGGGTTAGTGTATGGGTCAGGGTTACGGTTAAGGTTAGGGGTAGGTTTAGGGTTAGGGTTAGTGTATGGGTTAGGTTTAGGGTACGGGTTAGGGTTAGGGTTAGGGTCAGGGTTAGGGTTAGGGTTATGGTTTGGGTTAGGTTTAGGTTTCGGGTCAGGGTTAGGGTTAGGTATAGAGTTATGGTACGGGTTTGGTTAGGTTTGGGGTTAGGGTACAGGTTAGTTTTAGGGTTATGGTATGGGTCAGGGTTACAGTTAAGGTTATGGATAGGGTTAGGATATGGGTTACGGTTAAGGTACGGGTAAGGGTTATGGTTAGGGTTAGGGTTAGGTTTAGGTTTAGGGTGTGGGTTAGGGTTTGGGTTAGGGTTAGTGCTAGGTTATGGGTTAGGGTTACTGTTAGGGTTTGTTACAGGTTAGGTCAAGGGCTAGGGTTAGGTTTAGTGTACGGGTAATGGTTAGGGTTAGGTTTAGGATTAGTGTTATGGTATGGGTTAGGCTTAGGTTACGGGTTAGGTTTAAGGTTAGGGTAGGGTTAGGGTTAGGGTTAGGGTACAAGTTAGGGTTAGGGTTAGGTTTAGGATACAGGTTAGGGTTAGGATTAAGGTTAGCGTACGGGTTAGGTTTAGGGTACGGGTTACGGTTAGTGTTATGGTCAGGGTTAGGGTTAGGGTTAGGGTACATGTTAGGTTTAGGGTTAGGGTACGGGTTAGGGTTAGTGTTATGGTACGGGTTAGGGTTATAGTACGGGTTAGGGTTAGGGTGAGGGTTAGGATTAGGGTTAGAGTATGGTTAGTGTTAGGGTTAGGGTTAGAGTACGGGTTAGGTTTAGGGTTAGTTAGGTTTAGTGTTAGGGTTAGTGTACGGGTTAGGGTTAGGTTTAGGGTTAGGGTTATGTTTAGAGTGCGGGGTAGAGTTTGTGTTAGGGTTCGGGTTAGGGTTAATGTACGGGTTAGGCTTAGGTTTAGGTTTAGAGTTAGAATACCGGTTAGGGTTAGGTTCAGGGTACAGGATAGGGTTAGCGTATGGGTTAAGTTTAGGGTTAGGGGTAGGTTAAGGTTAGGGTTAGGGCTACGGTACTGGTTACGGTTAGGTTTAGGGTGCGGGTTAGGGTTAGAGTTAGGATTAGTGTAAGGGTTAGGGTTAGGTTTAGGGACAGGGTTAGGGTTAGGGTTAGAGTTAGGGTACGGTTTAGTGTTAGGGTTGGGGTTAGGGTACGCGTTAGTGTTAGGTTTGGGGTTAGGTTACGGGTTAGTTTTAGGGTTAGGGTACAGGTTAGGGTTATGGTTTGGTTAGGGTTAGGGTTAGGGTATGGGTTTGGGTTAGGTTACCGTTAAGGGTTATGGTTTTGGTTAGGGTTAGGGTTCGGGTTAAGTTTAGGGTGCGGGTTAGGGTTAGGTTTAGGGTTAGGGTTAGGGTTAGAGTACGGGTTTGTTTTAGTGTTAGGGTACGGGTTAGGTTTACCGTTTGGGTACGGGTTAGGGAAGGATTAGGTTTAGGGTTAGGGTTTAGGGTTATAAATAGGGTTAGGCTAGGGGTAGGGTTAGGGTACGGGTTAGGGTTAGGGTTCGGGTTAGGGTTAGTGTACGGGTTAGGGTTAGGTTTAGGGTTAGGGTTAGAGTTAGGTTTACGATACGGGTTAAGGTTAAGGTTGGGGTATGGGATAGGTTTAGTGTACGTGTTAGGTCTATGGTTAGGGTTAGGTTTAGTGTGCGGGTTAGGGTTAGGGTTAGAGTACGTGTTAGGGTTAGGGTTTGGTTACGGGTTAGCGTTACGTTTAGGGTTGGGTACGGGTTAGGGTTTGGTCAGGTTTAGGTTTAGGGTTAGGGTTAGGGTATCCATTAGGGTTACTGTACGGGTTAGGGTTATGGTTAGGGTTAGGGTTAGGGTTAGCATTATAGTACGGGTTAGGGTTAGAGTTAGGGTTAGGTTTAGGGTTAGAGTACGGGTTACGGTTAGTGTTAAGTTTAGGGTTAGGGATAGAGTACGGGTTAGGGTTAGAGTACGGGTTAGGGTTAGGTTTAGGGTCAGATTTAGGGTTAGAGTACGGGTTAGGGTTTGTGTTAGTGTTAGGGTTAGTGTTAGGGTTAGTGTACGGATAGGGTTAGGGTTAGGGTTAGGGTTAGGATTAGGGTACGGGTTAGGTTAAGAATACGGGATAGGATTAGGGTACGGGTTAAGTTTAGGGTCAGGGTTAGGTTTAGTTTATGGGTTAGGGCTAGGGTACGTGTTAGGGTTAGGTTTAGGTGCGGGTTAGGGTTAGGTTTAGGGTTAGGGTTAGGGTTAGGGTTAGGGTTTGGGTTAGGGTTAGGTTTAGGGTCAGGTTTAGGGTTAGGGAGAGGGTTATGGTATGGGTTAGGGTTAGGTTTGGGGTTAGGGTACAGGTTAGGTTTAGGGTTAGGGTACGGGTCAGGGTTACGGTTAAGGTTAGGGTTAGGTTTAGGGTTAGGGTTAGGGTATGGGTTAGGTTTTGGGTACAGTTTAGGGTTAGGTTTAGGGTCAGGGTTAGGGTTAGGGTTAGAGTACGAGTTAGGGTTAGGGTTACATTTAGGGTATGGTTTAGGGTTAGTGTTAGGGTCAGGGTTAGGTTTAGGGTACGATTTAGGGTTAGGGTTAGGGTACGGGTTAGGTGTAGTGTTATGTTATGGGTTAGGGTTACAGTACGGGTTAGGTTTAGGGTGTGGGTTAGGGTTAGGGTTAGAGTATGTTTAGGGTTAGGGTTAGGGTTAGGGTTAGGGTTAGGGTTAGAATATGGGTTAGGGTCAGTGTTAGGGTTAGGGAAAGGGTTAGGTTTAGGGTTAGGTTACGGGGCAGAGATAGGGTTAGGGTTAGTGTTAGGGTACGGGTTAGGGTTACGTTTAGTGTACGGGCTAGGTTTAGCGTATGGGTTAAGATTAGGTTTAGGGTTAGGTTTAGGTTATGGCTTAGGTTTAGGGTACGGTTAGGTTTAGGTTTAGGTGAGGGTTAGGTTTAGGTTTAGGGTACGGATTAGTCTTAGGGTTGGGGTACGGGTCAGGTTTACTGTTAAGGTTAGTGTTAGGGTTAGGGTGTGGGTTAGTGTTAGGGTACGGGTAAGGGTTATTGTTAGGGTTAGGGTTAGGTTTAGGTTTAGGGTGCGGTTTAGGGTTATGGTTAGGGTTAGTGCTAAGCTATGGGTTAGGGTTACAGTTAGGGTTTTGGTACGGGTTAGGGTTAGGGTTAGGTTACAGGATAGGGTTGGGTACGGGTTAGGTCAAGGGTTACGTTTAGGTTTAGCGTACGGTTTAGGGTTAGTGTTAGCGTCAGGGTTAGGGTTAGGTTTAGGGTACGAGTTAGGGTTATGTTTAGGTTTAGGGTACGGTTGAGGGTCAGGGTACGGGTTAGGGTACGGGTTAGGGTACGGGTTAGGGTTAGGGTTAGAGTATGGGGTAGGCTTAGTGTTAGGGTTAGGGTTAAAGTACGGGTTAGGCTTAGGGTTAGGTTTAGGGTTAGGATACGGGTTAGGGTTAGGTTTAGGGTACGGGATAGGGTTAGCGTACGGGGTAAGTTTAGGGTTAGGGTTAGGTTTAGGTTACGGGTTAGGTTTAGGGTACGGGTTAAGGTTAGGTTTAGGGTGCAGGTTAGCGTTAGGGTTAGGATTAGCGTAAGGGTTAGGGTTAGGTTTAGGGTCAGGTTTAGGGTTAGGGTTAGTGTTAGGGTACGGGTTAGGGTTAGCATTAGGGTTAGTGTACGGTTTAGATTTAGGTTTACGGTACGTGTCAGGGTTACGGTTAACGTTAGGGTTAGGGTTAGGGTATGGGTTAGTGTTAGGGTACGGGTAAGGGTTTTGGTTAGGGTTAGGGTTAGGTTTAGGTTTAGGGTGTGGTTTAGGGTTAGAGTTAGTGTTAGCGCCATGCTATGGGTAAGGGTCACGGTTAGGGTTTTGTTACGGGTTAGGGTAAGGGTTACGTTACGGGATAGGCTTGGGTACGGGTTAGGTCAAGGGTTACGGTTAGGTTTATGGTACGGTTTAGGGTTAGGGTTAGCGTCAGGGTTAGGGTTAGGGTTAGGGTTATGGTACGCTTTAGGGTTACTGTACGGGTTAGGGTTATGGCTAGGGTTAGGGTTAGCGTTATAGTACGGGTTAGGGTTAGAGTTAGGGTTAGGTTTAGTGTTAGGGTTAGGGTTAGAGTACGGGTCAGGGTTAGTGTTAGTGTTAGTGTTAGTGTTAGGGTTAGGGTTAGTGTACGGATAGGGTTAGCGTTAGGGTTAGGGTTAGGGTACGGGTTAGGGTTAGGTTTAGGATACGGGATAGGATTAGCGTACGGGTTAAGTTTAGGGTAAGGGTTAGGTTTAATTTACAGGTTAGGGTTAGGGTACGGGTTAGGGTTAGGTTTAGGTACGGGTTAGGGTAAGGGTTAGGGTTAGGGTTTGGGTTAGGGTTAGGTTTAGGCTCAAGGTTAGGGTTAGGGATAGGGTTATGGTACGGTTTATTGTTAGGTTTGGGGTTAGGGTACAGGTTAGTTTTAGGGTTAGGGTATGGGTCAGGGTTAGGGTTAAGTTTAGGGTTAGGTTTAGGGTTAGGGTTAGGGTATGGGTTAGGTTTAGGGTACGGGTTAGGGTTTGGGTTAGGGTCAGGGTTAGGGTTAGGGTTAGGGTACAATTTAGGGTTAGGGTTACATGTAGGGTACGGTTTAGGGTTAGTGTTAGGGTCAGGGTTAGGGTTAGGGTATGAGTTAGGGTTAGGGTTAGGGTACGGGTTAGGTTTAGTGTTATGTAATGAGTTAGGGTTACAGTATGGGTTAGGTTTAGGGTGAGGGTGTGGGTTAGGGTTAGAGTATCGTTAGGGTTAGGGTTAGGGTTAGGATTAGAATATGGGTTAGGGTTAGTGTTAGGGTTAGGGAAATGGTTAGGGTTAGGGATAGGGAACGGGGCAGAGTTAGGGTTAGAGTTAGGGTTAGGGTACGAGTTAGGGTTAGGTTTAGTGTACAGGCTAGGGTTAGCGTACGGGTTAAGATTAGGTTTAGCGTTAGGTTTAGCTTATGGGTTAGGTTTAGGGTACGGGTTAGGGTTAGGTTTAGGTGAGGGTTAGGGTTAGGGTTAGGGTACAGGTTAGTTTTAGGGTTAGGGTACGGGTCAGGATTACTGTTAAGGTTAGGGTTAGGGTTAGGCTATGGGTTAGTGTTAGGGTACGGGTAAGGGTTGTGGTTAGGGTTAGGGTTAGATTTAGGTTGAGGGTGCGGTTTAGGATTAGGGTTAGGTTTAGTGCTAGGCTATGGGTTAGGGTTACGGTTAGGGTATTGGTATGGGTTAGGGTTAGGGTTAGGTTACAGGATAGGTTTGGGTATGGGTTAGGTCAAGGGTTACTGTTAGGTTTAGCATACAGTTTAGGGTTAGGGTTAGAGTCAGGGTTAGGGTTAGGGTTAGGGTACGAGTTAGGGTTAGGTTTAGGTTTAGGGTACGGTTTAGGGTTAGGGTTAGGGTTAGGGTACGGGTTAGGGTACGGGTTAGGGTTAGGGTTAGAATACGGGGTATGCTTAGTGTTAGGGTTAGGGTTAGGGTTAAAGTACGGGTTAGGCTTAGGGTTAAGTTTAGGGTTAGGATACGGGTTAGGGTTAGGTTTAGGTTACGGGATAGGGTTAGCATACGGGTTAAGTTTAGGGTTAGGTTTAGGTTTAGGTTACGGGTTATGGTTAGGTTACGGGTTAGGGTTAGGTTTATGGTGCGGGTTAGTGTCAGGGTTAGGGTTAGTGTAAGGGTAAGGGTTAGGTTTAGGGTCAGGGTTAGGGTTAGGGTTAGTGTTAGGGTACGGTTTAGGGTTAGGGTTGGCGTTAGGGTACGGGTTATTTTAGGGTTAGGTTATGGATTAGGGTCAGGTTACAGTTAAGGGTTATGTTTGGGTTAGGGTTAGGGTTAAGTTTAAGGTGAGGGTTAGGGTTAGGGTTAGAGTACGGGTTTGGGTTACTGTTAGGGTATGGGTTAGGTTTACCATTTGGGTACGGATTAGGGTAAGGGTTAGGTTTAGGGTTAGGGGTTAGGGGTTAGGGGTAGTGTTAGGGTTAGGCTACGTGTAGGGTTAGGGTATGGGTTAGGGTTAGGGTTCGCATTAGGGTTAGTGTATGTGTTAGGGTTAGAGTTAGGGTTAGGATTAGGGTACGGTTTAGGGTTAGGTTTAGGGTCAGGGTTAGCGTTAGGATAGGGTTATGGTACGGGTTAGGGTTAGTGTTGTGGTTAGGGTACGGGTTAGTTTTAGGGTTAGGTTATGTGTCAGGGTTACGGTTAAGGTTACGGTTAGGGTTAGGGTATGGGTGAGTGTTAAGGTACGGATTAGCGTTAAGGTTAGGGTTCGGGTTAGGGTTAGTGTACGGGTTAGGGTTAGGTTTAGGGTTAGGGTTAGGGTTAGGGTACGGTTCAGGGTTAGGTTTAGGGTCAGGGTTAGCGTTAGGAATAGTGTTATGGTACGGGTTAGGGTTAGGTTTGGAGTTAGGGTAAGGGTTAGTTTTAGGGTTAGGGTACGGGTTAGGGTTATGGTTAGGGTTAGGGTTAGGTTTAGGTTTAGGGTGCGGGTTAGGCTTAAGGTTAGGGTTAGGTTTAGCGCTAGGGTAAGGGTTAGGGTTAATGTTAGGTTTTGGGTACGGGTTAGGGTTAGGGTTAGGGTACGGGATAGGGTTGGCTACGGGTTAGGTCAAGGGTTAGAGTTAGTTTTAGTGTATGGTTTATGGTTAGGGTTAGGTTTAGGGTTAGGCTTAGGGTATGGGTTAGGTTTAGGGTACGTGTTAGGGTTGGGGTTAGGGTAAGGGTTAGGGTTAGTGTTAAGGTTAGGGAAAGGGTTATGGTTAGGGTATGGGTTCGAGTTAGGGTTAGGGTTAGGGTTAGGGTACGGGTTAGGGTTAGGTTTAGGGTACGGGCTAGGGTTAGCGTACGGGTTAAAATTAGGTTTAGGGTTAGGTTTAGGTTACGGGTTAGGGTTAGGGTATGGATTAGGGTTAGGTTTAGGTGAGGGTTAGGGTTAGGATTAGGGTTAGGGTACGGGTTAGTTTTAGGGTTAGGGTACGTGTCAGGGTTGCGGTTAAGGTTAGGGTTAGGGTTAGGGTATGGGTTAGTGTCAGGGTACGGGTAAGGGTTTTGGTTAGGTTAGGGTTAGGTTTAGGTTTAGGGTGTGGTTTAGGGTTAGGGTTAGGTTAGCGCTAGGCTATGGGTTAGGGTCACGGTTAGGGTTTTGGTACGTGTTAGGGTTAGGGTTAGGTTACGGGATAGGCTTGGGTACAAGTTAGGTCAAGGGTTACGGTTAGGTTTAGGGTACGGTTTAGGGTTAGGGTTAGCGTCAGGGTTAGGGTTAGGGTCAGGGTTAGGGTTAGGGTTAGCATCAGGGTTAGGCTTACGGTACACTTTAGGGTTACTGTACGGGTTAGGGTTATGGTTAGGTTTAGGGTTAGGGTTACTGTTATAGTATGGGTTAGGGTTAGAGTTAGGGTTAGGTTTAGGTTTAGAGTACGGGTTAGGGTTAGTGTTAGGGTAGGGTTAGAGTACGTGTCAGGGTTAGTGTTAGTGTTAGGGTTAGGGTTAGGGTTAGTGTACGGATAGGGTTAGGGTTAGGGTACGGGTTAGGGTTAGGGTACGGGTTAGGGTTAGGTTTAGGATACGGGATAGGATTAGCGTACGGGTTAAGATTAGGGTTAGGGTTAGGTTTAGTTTACGGGTTAGGGTTAGGGTACGGGTTAGGGTTAGGTTTATATGCGGGTTAGGGTTAGGGTTAGGGTTAGGGTTTGGGTTAGGGTTAGGTTTAGGGTCAATGTTAGGGTTAGGGAGCGGGTTATGGTAAAGGTTAGGGTTAGGTTTGGGTTTAGGGTACAGGTTAGGTTTAGGGTTAGGGTACGGGTCAGGGTTACGGTTAAGGTTAGGGTTAGATTTAGGGTTAGGGTTAGGGTATGGGTTAGGTTAGGGTACGGGTTAGGGTTAGGTTTAGGGTCAGGGTTAGGGTTAGAGTACGAGTTAGGGCTAGGGTTACATTTAGGGTATGGTTTAGGGTTAGTGTTAGGGTCAGGGTTAGGGTTATGGTACGATTTAGTTTTAGGGTTAACGTACGGGTTAGGTGTAGTGTTATGTTATGGGTTAGGGTTACAGTACGGGTTAGGTTTAGGGTGTGTGTTAGGGTTAGAGTTAGAGTATGGTTAGGGTTAGGGTTAGGGTTAGGGTTAGGGTTAGAATATGGGTTAGGGTTAGTGTTAGGGTTAGGGAAAGGGTTGGGTTTAGGGTTAGGTTACGGGGCAGAGATAGGTTTAGGGTTAGTGTCAGGGTACGTGTTAGGGTTAAGTTTAGTGTACGGGCTAGGTTTCGCGTATGGGTTAAGATTAGTTTTAGGGTTAGGTTTAGGTTACGGGTTAGGTTTAGGGTACGGTTAGGTTTAGGTTTAGGTGAGGGTTAGGGTTAGGGTTAGGGTACGGGTTAGTTTTAGGGTTGGGGTTTGGGTCAGGTTTACTGTTAAGTTTAGGGTTAGGGTTAGGGTGTGGGTTAGTGTTAGGGTACGGGTAAGGTTTATGGTTAGGGTTAGGGTTAGATTTAGGTTGAGGGTGCGGTTTAGAGTTAGGGTTAGGGTTAGTGTTAGGCTATGGGTTAGGGTTACGGTTAGGGTTTTGGTACGGGTTAGGGTTAGGGTTAGGTTACAGGATAGGGTTGGGTACGGGTAGGGTCAAGGGTTACGTTTAGGTTTAGCGTACGGTTTAGGGTTAGGGTTAGCATCAGGGTTAGGATTAGGTTTAGGGTACGAGTTAGGGTTATGTTTAGGTTTAGGGTACGGTTTAGGGTTAGGGTTAGGGTTAGGGTACGAGGTAGGGTACGGGTTAGGGTTAGTGTTAGAGTACGGGGTATGCTTAGTGTTAGGGTTAGGGTTATGGTTAAAGTACGGGTTAGGCTTAGGGTTAGGTTTAGGGTTAGGATACGGGTTAGGGTTAGGTTTAGGGTACGGGATTGGTTAGCGTATGGGTTAAGTTTAGGGTTAGGGTTAGGTTTAGGTTACGGGTTAGGGTTAGGGTACGGGTTAGGGTTAGGTTTAGGATGCAGGTTAGCGTTAGGGTTAGGATTAGCGTAAGGGTTAGGGTTAGGTTTAGTGTTAGGGTTAGGGTTAAGGTTAGTGTTAGGGTATGGGTTAGGGTAAGCGTTGGGGTTATGGTACGGGTTAGGGTTATGGTTAAGTTTAGGGTTAGGGTTAGGGTATGGGTTAGTGTTAGATTACGGTTAAGGGTTTTGGTTTGGGTTAGGGTTCGGGTTAAGTTTAGGGTGCGGATTAGGGTTAGGTTTAGGTTTAGGGTTAGGGTTAGAACATGGGTTTGGGTTAGTGTTAGTGTACGGGTTAGGTTTACCGTTTGGGTACGGGTTACGGTAAGGGTTAGGGTTAGGGTTAGGGATTAGGGTTAGAGTTAGGATTAGGCTATGGGTAGGGTTAGGGTATGGGTTAGGGGTAGGGTTAGGTATCAGGTTGGGTTAGTGTAGGGTTTAGGTTTAGGGTTTGGGTTAGGGTTAGTGTTAGGGTTACGATACGGGTTAGGGTTAAGGTTGGGGTATGGGATAGGGTTAGTGTACGTGTTAGGTCTAGGTTTAGGTTTAGGTTTAGTGTGCTGGTTAGGGTTAGGGTTAGGGTATGTGTTAGGGTTATGGTTTGGGAACGGGTTAGCGTTATGTTTAGGGTTAGGGTACGGGTTAGGTGTAGGGTTAGGTTTAGGGTACGGTTTAGGGTTAGGGTACGGGTTAGGGTTAGGGTTAGGTGATGGTTAGCGTTAGGGTTAGAGTACGGTTTAGGGTTACTATACGGGTTAGGTTTATGGTTATAGTTAGGGTTAGGATTAGCGTTATAGTATGGGTAAGGGTTAGATTTAGGGTTAGGTTTAGGGTTAGAGTACGGGTTAGGGTTAGTGTTAGGGTTAGGTTTAGTGTTAGGGTTAGGGATAGAGTACGGGTTAGGTTTAGTGTTGGTGTTAGGGTTAGGGTTAGGGTTAGGGTTAGTGTACGGATAGGGTTAGGGTTAGGGTTACGGTTAGGTTACAGGTTAGGGTTAGGTTTAGGATACGGGATAGGATTAGCGTACGGGTTAATTTTAGTGTTAGGGTTAGGGTTAGGTTACGGGTTAGGGTTAGGGAACGGGTTAGGTTTAGGTTTAGGTGCGGGTTAGGGTTAGGGTTAGGGTTAGGGTTTGGGTTAATGTTAGGTTTAGGGTCAGGCCTAGGGTTAGGGATAGGGTTATGGTACGGGTTAGGGTTAGGTTTGGGGTTAGGGTAGAGGTTAGTTATAGGGTTAGGTTTTCGGGTCAGGGTTAGAGTTAAGGTTAGGGTTAGGGTTAGGATATGGGTTACAGTTAGGGTACGGGTAAGTGTTATGGTTAGGGTTAGGGTTAGGTTTAGGTTTAGGGTGCGGGTTAGGGTTTGGGTTAGGGTTAGTGCTAGGTTATGGGTCAGGGTTACTGTTAGGGTTTGGTACGGGTTAGGTCAAGGGCTAGGGTTAGGTTTAGGGTACGGGTTAGGGTTAGGGTTAGGTTTAGGGTTAGTGTTAGGGTATGGGTTTGGCTTAGGGTACGGTTTAGTGTTAAGGTTAGGGTAGGGTTAGAGTTAGGGGTAGGGTACGAGTTAGGTTTAGGGTTTGGTTTAGTGTATGGGTTAGGGTTAGGATTAGGGTTAGAGTACGGGTTAGATTTAGGGTTCGGGTTACGGTTAGTTTTAGGGTCAGTGTTAGGGTTACAGTTAGGGTACAAGTTACGGTTAGGGTTAGGGTACGGGTTAGCGTTAGTGTTATGGTACGGGTTAGGGTTACAGTACGGGTTAGGGGTAGGGTGAGGGTTAGGGTTAGGGTTAGAGTATGGTTAGGGTTAGGGTTAGGGTTAGAGTACGGGTTAGGGTTAGTGTTAGGTTAGGTTTAGGGTTAGGCTTAGTGTACAGGTTAGGGTTAGGGTTAGGGTTAGGTTTAGAGTACGGGGTAGAGTTAGTGTTAGGGTTAGGGTTAGGCTTAATGTACGGGTTAGACTTAGGTTTAGGTTTAGGGTTAGAATATGGGTTAGGGTTAGGTTCAGGGTACGGAATAGGGTTAGCGTACGGGTTACGTTTAGGGTTAGGGTTAGGTTAAGGTTACGGGTTAGGGTTAGGGTACGGGTTAGGGTTAGGTTTAGGATGCGGGTTAGGGTTAGGGTTAGGATTAGTGTAAGGTTTAGAGTTAGGTTTAGTGTCAGGGTTAGGGTTAGAGTTAGGGTACAGTTTAGGTTAGGGTTGGGGTTAGGGTACACGTTAGTGTTAGGTTTGGGGTTAAGGTACTGGTTAGTTTTAGGGTTAAGGTACAGGTTAGGGTTATGGTTAAGGTTAGGGTTAGGGTTTGGGTATGTGTTTGGGTTAGGTTACCGTTAAGGTTTATGGTTTTGGTTAGGGTTCGGGTTAAGTTTAGGGTGTGGGTTAGGGTTAGGTTAGGGTTAGGGTTAGGGTTAGAGTACGGGTTTGGGTTAGTGTTAGGGTACTGGTTAGGTTTACCATTTAGGTACGGGTTAGGGAAGGGTTAGGTTTAGGGTTAGGGTTTAGGGTTATAGATAGGGTTAGTCAACGGGTAGGGTAAGGGTACGGGTTAGGGTTAGGGTTAGGGTTCGGATTAGGGTTAGTGTACGGTTTAGGGTTAGGTTTAGGGTTAGGGTTCGTGTTAGCTTTACGATACGGGTTAGGGTTAAGGTTGGGGTATGGGATAGGTTTAGTGTACGTGTTAGGTCTAGGGTTAGGGTTAGGTTTAGTGTGCGGGTTAGGGTAAGGGTTATGGTACGTGTTAGGGTTAGGGTTTGGTTACGGGTTAGCGTTACATTTAGGGTTAGGGTACGGGTTAGGTTTAGGGTTAGGGTTAGGGTACGGTTTAGTTTTAGGGTACGGGTTAGGGTTAGGTCAGGGTTAGGTTTAGGGTTAGGGTTAGGGTACCAGTTATGTTTACTGTACGGGTTAGGGTTATGTTTAGAGTAGGGTTAGGGGTAGCATTATAGTACATGTTAGGGTTAGAGTTAGGGTTAGGTTTAGGGTTAGAGTACGGGTTACGGTTAGTGTTAGGATTAGGGTTAGTATTAGAGTACGTGTTAGGGTTAGAATACGGGTTAGGGTTAGGTTTAGGGTTAGGGTTAGGGTTAGAGTACGGGTTAGGGTTAGTGTTAGTGTTAGGGTTAGGGTTAGGGTTAGTGTACGGATAGGGTTAGGGTTAGGGTAAGGGTACGGGTTAGGGTTAGGTTTAGGATACGGGATAGGGTTAGTGTACGGTTTAAGTTTAGGTTTAGGGTTAGGTTTACATGATGGGTTATGTTTAGGGAACGGGTTAGGGTTAGGTTTTTGTGCGGGTTAGAGTTAGGTTTAGGGTTAGCGTTTGGATTTGGTTTAAGGTTACGTTTAGGGTCAGGATTAGGGTTAGGGATAGGGTTATGGTACGGGTTAGTGTTAGGTTTGGGGTTAGGGTACAGGTTACTTTTAGGGTTAGGCTACGGGTCAGGGTTATGGTTAAGGTGATGGTTAGGGTTAGGGTATGGGTTAGGGTTAGGGTACGGGTAAGGGTTATGGTTAGGGTTAGGTTTAGTTTTAGGGTGCGTGTTAGGGTTAGGGTTAGGGTTAGTGCTAGGTTATTTTTTAGGGTTACTGTTAGGGTTTGGGTACGGGTTAGGGTTAGGGATAGGTGACGGGATAGGGTTGTTAAGTGTTAGGTCAAGGGTTAGGGTTACGTTTCGTGTACAGGTTACGGTTAGGGTTAGGGTCAGGCTTAGGGTTAGCATTAGCGTACAAGTTAGTGTCAGGGTTAGGATACGGGTTAGGGTTAGTGTTATGGTACGGGTTAGGGTTACAGTACGGGTTAGGGTTAGGGTGAGGGTTAGGGTTAGAGTATGGTTAGGGTTAGGGTTAGGGTTAGGGTTGGAGTACGGGTTAGTTTTAGTGTAGGTTAGGTTTAGGGTTAGGGTTAGTGTACGGGTTAGGGTTAGGTTCAGGATACGGGATAGGGTTAGTGTACGGGTTAACTTTAGGGTTAGGGTTAGGTTTAGGTTACGGGTTAGGGTTACGGGTTAGAGTCGGTGGGGGTTAGGGTACGGGTTAGGTTTAGGGTTAGGGTATGTGTTAGGGTTACGGTTAAGGTTAGTGTTAGGGTTAGGGTATGGGTTAGGGTTAGGGTTAGTGTTAGGGTTAGCATACGTTTTAGGGTTAGGGTTTGGGTATGGGTTAGGGTTACATTTAGGGTTAGGGTATGGTTTAATTTTAGGGTTAGGGTAAGGGTTAGCGCTAGGGTATGGGTTAGGTTTACTGTTATGGTTGGGAGGGGTTAGGGTTAGGGTTAGGGTACGGGATAGGGTTGGGTACGGGTTAGGTCAAGGTTTAGGCTTAGGTTTAGGGTACTGGTAAGGGTTAGAGTTAGGTTTAGGGTTAGGGTTAGGGTATGGGTTAGGTTTACGGTACGGGTTAAGGTTAAAGTTAGGGTCAGGTTTAGGGTTAGGGTTCGGGTGCGAGTCAGGGTTAGGGTTAGGTTTAGTGTATGGGTTAGGGTTAGGGTTAGGGTAAGGGTTAGGGTTAGAGTACGTAGTAGGGTTAGTGTTAGGGTTAGGGTTAGGGTTAATGTACGGGTTAGGCTTAGGGTTAGGTTAGGGTTAGGATACGGGTTAGGGTTAGGTTTAGGGTGTGGGTTGGGTTTGGGTTAGGGTTAGTGTAAGGGTTAGGGTTAGGGCTAGGGTCAGGGTTAGGGTTAGGGTTAGTGTTATGTTACGGGTTAGGTTTAGGGTTGGGGTTAGGATACGGGTTAGTTTTAGGTTTAGGGTACGGATTAGGGTTATGATTAAGGTTAGGGTTAGGGTTAGGTTATGAGTTAGGGTTAAGTTACGGTTAAGAGTTATGGTTTGGGTTAGGGTTAGAGTTAAGTTTAGGGTGCGGGTTAGGGTTAGGGTTACGGTTAGAGTACGGGGTTGAGTTAGTGTTAGGGTACTGGTTAAGTTTACCGTTTGGGTACGGGTTAGGTTTAGGTTTAGTGTTAGGGGTCGGGTTAGAGTTAGGATTAGGCTACGGGTATGGTTAGGGTACGGGTTAGGGTTAGGTTTAAGGTTTGGGTTAGGTTTAGTGTTAGGGTCACGGTACAGGTTAGGGTTAAGTTTAGTGTACGGGATAGGGTTAGTGTATGTGTTAGGTATAGGGTTAGGGTTAGGTTCAGTGTGCGGGTTAGAGTCAGGGTTAGGGTTAGGGTTAGGGTTAGGGTTAGGATACGTGTTAGGGTTAGGGTTTGGGTAAGGGCTAGGGTTAAGTTTAGTGTTAGGGTATGGGTTAGGTTTAGGGTTAGGGTTAGGGTACGGTTTAGGGTTAGGGTACGGGATAGGGTTAGTGTTAGCTCAGGGTTAGGGTTAGGTTTGTGGTCCAGGTTAGGGTTAGTTGCAGGGTAACGTTTAGCGCTATGGTATGGTTTGGGTTACTGTTAGGTTTTGGGTACAGGTTAGGGTTAGGGTTAGGGTACGGGATAGTTTTGGCTACGGGGTAGGTCAAGGGTTAGGTTTAGGTTTAGGGTATGGGTTAGGGTTAGGGTTAGGTTTAGGGTTAGGGTTAGGGTATGGGTTAGGCTTAGGGTACGGGTTAGGGTTATGGTTAGGGTCAGGGTTAGGTTTAGGGGTAGGGTATGAGTTAGGGTTAGGGTTAGGTTTAGGGTGAGGATTAGGGTTAGGGTTAGGGTACGAGTTAGGGTTAGGGTTAGGGTTAGGGTGAGGGTTAGGGTTAGGGTTAGAGTACGGTTAGGGTTAGGATTAGGTTTAGAGTACGGGTTAGGGTTAGTGTTAGGGTTAGGGTAAGGGTTAGGGTTCGGGTTAGGGTTAGAGTACGGGGTAGGGTTAGTGTTAGTGTTAGGGTTAGGGTTAGTGTTAGGGTACGGGTTAGGGATAGGGTAAGGGTTAGGGTTAGGTTTAGGTTTAGGGTTAGGGTTAGGGTTAAAGTACAGGGTAGGGTTAGTGTTAGTGTTAGGGTTAGGGTTAATGTAAGTGTTAGGCTTTGGTTTAGGTTTAGGGTTAGGATACGGGTTAGGGTTAGGTTCAGGGTACATGATAGGGTTAGCGTACAGGTTAAGTTTAGGGTTAGGGTTAGATTTAGGTTACGGGTTAGGGTTAGGGTACGGGTTAGGGTTAGGTTTAGGTATAGGGTTAGGGTTAGGGTTAAAGTACGGGGTAGGGTTAGTGTTAGGGTTGGGGTTAGGGTTAATGTATGGGTTAGGCTTAGGGTTAGATTTAGGATTAGGATACGGTTTAGGGTTAGGTTCAGGGTACGGGATAGGGGTAGCTTACGGGTTAACTTTAGGTTTAGGGTTAGGTTTAGGTTACGGGTTAGGGTTAGGATACGGGTTAGGGTTAGGTTTAGGGTCCGGGTTAGGGTTAGCGTTAGGGTTAGTGTAAGGGTTAGGGTTAGGTTTAGGGTCAGGGTTAGGGTTAGGGTTAGTGTTAGAGTACGGGTTAGGGTTAGGGTTGGGGTTAGGGTACAGGTTAGTTTTAGGGTTAGGGTACAGGTTAGTGTTATGGTTAAGGTTAGGGTTAGGGTTAGGGTATGGGTTAGGGTTAGGTTACAGTTAAGGGTTATGGTTTGGGTTAGGGTTAGGTTTAAGTTTAAGGTGCGGGTTAGGGTTAGGGTTAGGGTTAGAGTACGGGTTTGGGTTAGTGTTAGGGTACGGTTTAAGTTTACCATTTGGGTATGGGTTAGGGTAAGGGTTAGGGTTAGGTTTAGGGGTTAGGGTTAGAGTTAGGGTTAGGCTACGGGTAGGGTTAGCGTACGGGTTAGGTTTAGGGTTAGGGTTAGGGTTAGGGTTATGATTAGTGTTAAGTTTACGATACGGGTTAGGGTTAAGGTTGGGGTATGGGATAGAGTTAGTTACGTGTTAGGTCTAGGGATAGGGTTAGGTTTAGTGTATGGGTTAGGGTTAGGTTTAGGGTACGTGTTAGGGTTAGGGTTTCGTTACAGGTTAGCGTTACATTTAGGGTTAGCGTACGGGTTAGGTTTAGGGTTAGGGTTAGGGTACGGTTTAGGTTTAGGGTACGGGTTAGGATTAGGTCAAGGTTAGGTTTAGGGTTAGGGTTAGGGTACCGGTTAGGGTTACTGTACGGGTTAAGGTTATGGTTATGGTTAGGGTTAGGGTTAGGGTTAGCGTTATAGTATGGGTTAGGGTTAGAGTTAGGGTTAGGTTTAGGGTTAGAATACGGGTTACGATAGTGTTAGGGTTAGGGTTAGTGTTAGGGTTAGTGTACGGATAGGGTTAGGGTTAGGGTTAGGGTACGGGTTAAGGTTAGGTTTAGGATACGGGATAGGGTTAGTGTACGGGTTAAGTTTAGGGTTAGGGCTAGGTTTAGGTGACGGGTTAGGGTTAGGGAACGGGTTAGGGTTAAGTTTAGGTGCGGGTTAGATTTAGGTTTAGGGTTTGGTTTAGGGTTAGGTTTAGGGTCAGGGATAGGTTTAGGGATAGGGTTATGGTCCGGTTTAGGGTTAGGTTTGGGGTTAGGGTACAGGTTAGTTTTAGAGTTAGGGTATGGGTCAGGGTTACGGTTAAGGTTATGGTTAGGGTTAGGGTATGGGTTAGGGTTAGGGTACGGGTAAGGGTTATGGTTATGGTTGGTTAGGGTTAGGTTTAGGGTGCGGGTTAGGGTTAGTGTTAGGGTTTGTGCTGGGTTATGGGTTAGGGTTTATGTTAGGGTTTGGTTACGGGTTAGGGATAGGGTTAGGGTACGGGATAGGGTTGGGTAAGGGTTAGGTCAAGGGTTAGGGTTAGGTTTCGGGTACGGGTTAGGGTTAGGGTTAGGTTTAGGGCTAGTGTTAGGGTATGGGTTAGGCTTAGAGTACGGGTTAGGGTTAAGGTTAGGGTCAAGGTTATGGTTAGGGTTAGGGTACGAGTTAGGGTTAGGGTTAAGTTTAGGGTAAGGGTTAGTGTTAGGAGTAGGGTTATCAGGTCCTTGGCGGCGGCTCCCATGGAGGAAGAAGCTCCACGGGGAGGGAGCTGCGCGGCCCCGGGAACAGCTCCGAGGCAGCAGCTCCCGCAGAGGAAGAGGCTCCACGGGGAGGGGGCTGCGCAGCTCCGGGAACAGCTCCGCGGCGGCGGCTCCCACAGAGGAAGAGGCTCCGCGCGGAGTGGGCTGCGCGGCTCCGGGAACAGCTCTGTGGCGGCGGCTCCCGCAGAGGAAGAGGCTCCGTGGGGAGGGAGCTGCGCGGCTCCTGGAACAGCTCCATGGCGGCGGCTTCCGCAGAGCAAGAGGCTCCGCGGGGAGGGAGCTGCGCGGCTCCGGGAACAGCTGCACGGCGGCAGCTCCCGCAGAGGAAGAGACTCTGTGGGGAGGGGGCTGCGCGGCTCCGAGAACAGCTCCCCCAGAAGACCAGCTGGACAGACAAGGTCCAGGGGAAGTCAAGGGACTTAAAGAAGACGGAATCAGAAGATACTCCCCCGTGTGTTTTGTATTTTTGGTTTTTTTTTTGTTTTTTGTCTTTTGAGTTCTTTTTTGTTTTTGTTTTTGTTTTTTCTTTTTCCTTTTGATTTCTGATTGCTTCCCCCACCCCTTTTTTTTCACCTTTCTTTTTCCTTCTCTTCTCTTTTTTCATTCTTTCTTCCTTTTCTCTTGTTTCCTCTTCTTTTTCTCTTTTCTTTCCTTCTCCCTCTCTCTTTTTTTCTTTTCCTAATACAACTTGCTTTTGGCCACTCTGCACTGAACAAAATGACTAGAAGGAAAACCTCACCTCCAAAGAAAGAATCAAAAACAGTCATCTCTCCCACAGAGTTACAAAATCTGGATTACAATTCAATGTCAGAAAGCCGATCCAGAAGCACTATTATACAGCTATTGGTCTCTCTAGAAAAAAAGCATAAAGGACTCAAGAGACTTTATGACTGCAGAATTTAGATCCAATCAGGCAGAAATTAAAAATCAATTAAACGAAATGCAATCCAAACTAGAAGTCCTAACGACGAGGGTTAACGAGGTGGAAGAACGAGTGAGTGACATAGAAGACAAGTTGATGGCAAAGAGGGAAACTGAGGAAAAAAGAGACAGGCAATTAAGAGACCATGAAGACAGATTAAGGGAAATAAACGACAGCCTGAGGAAGAAAAACCTACGTTTAATTGGGGTTCCCGAGGGCGCCGAAAGGGACAGAGGGCCAGAATATGTATTTGAACAAATCCTAGCTGAAAACTTTCCTAATCTGGGAAGGGAAACAGGCATTCAGATCCAGGAAATAGAGAGATCCCCCCCTAAAATCAACAAAACCCGTTCAACACCTCGACATCTAATAGTTAAGCTTGCAAATTCCAAAGATAAAGAGAAGATCCTTAAAGCAGCAAGAGACAAGAAATCCCTGACTTTTATGGGGAGGAGTATTAGGGTAACAGCAGACCTCTCCACAGAGACCTGGCAGGCCAGAAAGGGCTGGCAGGATATATTCAGGGTCCTACATGAGAAGAACATGCAACCAAGAATACTTTATCCAGCAAGGCTCTCATTTAAAATGGAAGGAGAGATAAAGAGCTTCCAAGACAGGCAGGAACTGAAAGAATATGTGACCTCCAAACCAGCTCTGCAAGAAATTTTAAGGGGGACTCTTAAAATTCCCCTTTAAAAAGAAGTTCAGTGGAACAATCCACAAAAACAAGGACTAAATAGACATCATGATGACACTAAACTCATATCTTTCTATAGTAACTCTGAACGTGAACGGGCTTAATGACCCCATCAAAAGGCGCAGGGTTTCAGACTGGATAAAGAAGCAGGACCCATCTATTTGCTGTCTACAAGAGACTCATTTTAGACAGAAGGACACCTACAGTCTGAAAATAAAAGGCTGGAAAACCATTTACCATTCGAATGGTCCTCAAAAGAAAGCAGGGGTAGCCATCCTTATATCAGATAAACTAAAATTTACCCCGAAGACCATAGAGAGATGAAGAGGGACACTATATCATACTTAAAGGATCTATTCAACAAGAGGACCTAACAATCCTCAATATATATGCCCCGAATGTGGGAGCTGCCAAATATTTAAACCAATTATTAACCAAAGTAAATAAATACTTGGATATTAATTCAATTATACTTGGGGACTTTAATCTAGCTCTTTCAATACTAGATAGATCTGCTAAGCACAATATCTCCAAAGAAACGAGAGCTTTAAATGATACACTGGACCAGATGGACTTCACAGACATCTACAGAACTTTACATCCAAACTCAACTGAATACACATTCTTCTCAAGTGCACACGGAACTTTCTCCAGAATAGACCACATACTGGGTCACAAATCGTGTCTGAACCGATACCAAAAGATTGGGATCGTCCCCTGCATATTCTCAGACCATAATGCCTTGAAATTAGAACTAAATCACAACAAGAAGTTTGGAAGGACCTCAAACACATGGAGGTTAAGGACCATCCTACTAAAAGACGAAAGGGTCAACCAGGAAATTAAGGAAGAATTAAAACGATTCATGGAAACTAATGAGAATGAAGATACAACTGTTCAAAATCTTTGGGATGCAGCAAAAGCAGTCCTAAGGGGGAAATACATCGCAATACAAGCAGCCATTCAAAAAATGGAAAGAACTCAAATACAAAAGCTAACCTCACACATAAAGGAGCTAGAGGGAAAACAAAAGATGGACCCTACCCCCAGCAGAAGAAGAGAGTTAATTAAAATTCGGGCAGAACTGAATGAAATCGAGACCAGAAGAACTGTGGAACAGATCAACAGAACCAGGAGTTTGTTCTTTGAAAGAATTAATAAGATAGATAAACCATTAGCCAACCTTATTAAAAAGAAGAGAGAGAAGACTCAAATTAATAAAATCATGAATGAGAAAGGAGAGATCACTACCAACACCAAGGAAATACAAACGATTTTAAAAACATATTATGAACAGCTATATGCCAATAAATTAGGCAATCTAGAAGAAATGGACGCATTCCTGGAAGGCCACAAACTACCAAAACTGGAACAGGAAGAAATAGAAAACCTGAACAGACCAATAACCAGGGAGGAAATTGAAGCGGTCATCAAAAACCTCCCAAGACACAAGAGTCCAGGACCAGATGGCTTCCCAGGGGAATTCTATCAAACGTTTAAAGAAGAAATCATACCTATTCTACTAAAGCTGTTTGGAAAGATAGAAGGAGATGGAGTACTTCCAAATTCGTTCTATGAGGCCATCATCACCTTAATTCCAAAACCAGACAAAGACCCCACCAAAAAGGAGAATTACAGATCAATATCCCTGATGAACATGGATGCAAAAATTCTCAACAAGATACTAGCCAACAGGATCCAACAACACATTAAGAAAATTATTCACCATGACCAAGTAGGATTTATCCCCGGGACACAAGGCTGGTTCAACACTCGTAAAACAATCAATGTGATTCATCATATCAGCAAGAGAAAAACCAAGAACCATATGATCCTCTCACTGGATGCGGAGAAAGCATTTGACAAAATACAGCATCCATTCCTGATCAAAACTCTTCAGAGTGTAAGGATAGAGGGAACTTTCCTCGACATCTTAAAAGCTATCTACGAAAAGCCAACAGCAAATATCATTCTCAATGGGGAAGCATTGGGAGCCTTTCCCCTACGATCAGGAACAAGACAGGGATGTCCACTCTCACCACTGCTTTTCAACATAGTATTGGAAGTCCTAGCCTCAGCAATCAGACAACAAAAAGACATTAAAGGCATTCAAATTGGCAAAGAAGTAGTCAAACTCTCCCTCTTCGCCGATGACATGATACTCTACATAGAAAACCCAAAAGCCTCCACCCCAAGATTGTTAGAACTCATACAGCAATTTGGTAGTGTGGCAGGATACAAAATCAACACCCAGAAATCAATGGCATTTCTATACACTAACAATGAGACTGAAGAAAGAGAAATTAAGGAATCAATCCCATTTACAATTGCACCCAAAAGCATAAGATACCTAGGAATAAACCTAACCAAAGAGGTAAAGGATCTATACCCTAAAAACTATAGAACACTTCTGAAAGAAATTGAGGAAGACACAAAGAGATGGAAAAATATTCCATGCTCATGGATTGGCAGAATTAATATCGTGAAAATGTCAATGTTACCCAGGGCAATTTACACGTTTAATGCAATCCCTATCAAAATACCATGGACTTTCTTCAGAGAGTTAGAATAAATTATTTTAAGATTTGTGTGGAATCAAAAAAGACCCCGAATAGCCAGGGGAATTTTAAAAAAGAAAACCATATCTTGGGGCATCACAATGCCAGATTTCAGGTTGTACTACAAAGCTGTGGTCATCAAGACAGTGTGGTACTGGCACAAAAACAGACACATAGATCAATGGAACAGAATAGAAAATCCAGAAGTGGACCCTCAAGTTTATGGTCAACTAATATTTGATAAAGGAGGAAAGACTATCCATTGGAAGAAAGACAGTCTCTTCAATAAATGGTGCTGGGAAAACTGGACATCCACATGCAGAAGAATGAAACTAGACCACTCTCTTTCACCATACACAAAGATAAACTCAAAATGGATGAAAGATCTAAATGTGAGACAAGATTCCATCAAAATCCTAGAGGAGAACACAGGCAACACCCTTTTTGAACTTGGCCACAGTAACTTCTTGCAAGATACATCCATGAAGGCAAAAGAAACAAAAGCAAAAATGAACTATTGGGACTTCATCAAGATAAGAAGCTTTTGAACAGCAAAGGATACAGTCAACAAAACTAAAAGACAACCTACAGAATGGGAGAAGATATTTGCAAATGACGTATCAGATAAAGGACTAGTTTCCAAGATCTATAAAGAGCTTCTTAAACTCAACACCAAAGAAACAAACAATCCAATCATGAAATGGGCAAAAGACATGAAGAAAAATCTCACAGAGGAAGACATAGACATGGCCAACATGCACATGAGAAAATGCTCTGCATCACTGGCCATCAGGGAAATACAAATCAAAACCACAATGAGATACCACCTCACACCAGTGAGAATGGGGAAAATCAACAAGGCAGGAAACCACAAATGTTGGAGAGGATGCGGAGAAAAGGGAACCCTCTTACACTGTTGGTGGGAATGTGAACTGGTGCAGCCGCTCTGGAAAACTGTGTGGAGGTTCCTCAAAGAGTTAAAAATAGACCTGCCCTACGACCCAGCAATTGCACTGTTGGGGATTTACCCCAGAGACTCAGATGCAATGAAACGCCGGGACACCTGCACCCCAATGTTTCTAGCAGCAATGTCCACAATAGCCAAACTGTGGAAGGAGCCTAGGTGTCCATCAAAAGATGAATGGATAAAGAAGATGTGGTTTATGTACACAATGGAATATTACTCAGCCATTAGAAATGACAAATACCGACCATTTGCTTCAACGTGGATGGAACTGGAGGGTATTATGCTGAGTGAAGTAAGTCAATTGGAGAAGGACAAACAGTGTATGTTCTCATTCATTTGGGGAATATAAATAATAGCGAAAGGGAATATAAGGGAAGGGAGAAGAAATATGCGGGAAATATCAGCTGGGAGGCAGAACATAAAGACTCCTAACTCTGGGAGACGAACTGGGGATGGTTGAAGGGGAGGGGGGCGGGGGGTGGGCCTGAGTGGGTGGCGGGCACTGATGGGGATACTTGATGGGATGAGCACTGGGAGTTATTCTGTATGTTGATAAATTGAACACCAATAAAAAATTAAAAAAAAAAGGATTAGGGTTAGGGTACGGGTTAGTTTTAGGGTACGTGTTACGTTTAGGGTTAGTGTCAGGTTTAGGGTTAGGGTTAGGGTACATGTTAAGTTTAGGATTAGGATATGGGTTAGGGTTAGGGTTATGGTAGGGTTAGGATTACAGTACGGGTTAGGGTTAGGGTGAGGGTCAGGGTTAGATTATGGTTAGGGTTAGGGTTAGGGTTATGGTTAGAGTACGGTTTAGGGTTAGTTTTAGGTTAGGTTTAGGGTTAGGGTTAGTGTACGGGTTAGGGTTAGGTTTAGGATACGGGATAGGTTAGCGTACGGGTTAAGTTTAGGTTTAGGGTTAGGTTTAGGTTACGGGTTAGGGTTAGGGTACGGGTTAGGGTTAGGTTTAGGGTGCGGGTTAGGGTTAGGGTTAGGGTTATTGTAAGGGTTAGGGTTAGGTTTAGGTTCAGGGTTCGGGTTAGGGTTAGTGTTAGGGTACTCGTTAGTGTTAGGGTTGGCTTTAGGGTACGGGTTAGTTTTAGGGTTAGGGTACAGGTTAGGGTATGTTTAAGGTTAGGGTTAGGGTATGGTTTAGAGTTAAGTTTCGGTTAAGGGTTATGGTTTCGGTTAGGGTTCGGGTTAAGATTAGGGTGCGGGTTAGGGTTAGGGTTAGGGTTAGAGTACGGGTTTGGGTTAGGGTTAGGGTACGGGTTTGGGTTACGGTTAGGGTACGGGTTAGGTTTAACTTTTGGGTACGGGTTAGTGTAAGGTTTAGGGTTAGTGTTAGGGTTAGGGGTTAGGTTTAGAGTTAGGGTTAGGCTATGGGTAGGGTTAGGGTATGGGTTAGGGTACGGGTTAGGATTCGGGTTAGGGTTAGGTTACAGTTTAGGGATAGGGTTAGGGTTAGGGTTAGGGTTAGAGTTAATGTTAGGGTTATGGTTCGGGTTAGGGTTAAGATTCCGGTTCGGGATAGGGTTAGTGTACATGTTAGGTCTAGGGTTAGGGTTAGGTTTAGTGTGCGGTTTAGGGTTAGGGTTAGGGTTAGGGTTAGGGTACGTGTTAGGGTTATGGTTTGGGTACGGGTAAGGGTTATGTTTAGGGTTAGGGTACGGGTTAGGTTTAGGCTTAGATATGGTTTAGTGTTCGGTACGGGTTACAGTTACAGAACGAGTTAGGGTTAGGTTTAGGGTTAGTGTTAGGGTTAGAGTATGGGTAGGGTTAGTGTTATGTTTAGCGTTAGTGTTATTGTGCGGATAGGGTTAGGGATAGGGTTAGGGTACGGGTTAGGTTTAAGTTTAGGGTACGGGATAGGGTTAGTGTACGGGATAAGTTTAGGGTTAGGGTTAGGTTTAGGGTACAAGTTAGGGTTAGGGTTAGGGTACGGGTTAGTGTTAGGGTTATGTTACGGGTTAGGGTTACAGTACGGGTTAGTGTTAGGGTGAGGGTTAGGGTTACGGTTAGATTACAGTTAGGGTTGGGTTAGGGTTAGGGTTATAGTACGGGTTAGGGTTAGTGTTAGGGTTAGGTTTAGGGTTAGGGTTAGGGTTAGGGTTAGGTTTAGGTTTAGAGAACGGGGTAGGGTTAGTGTTAGGTCTGGTTAGGGTTAATGTACGGGTTAGGCTTAGGTTTAGGTTTAGGGTTTTGATAAGGGTTAGGGTTAGGTTTAGTGTACCGGATAGGGTTAGCGTACGGGTTACGTTTAGGTTTAGGGTTAGGTTTAGGTTACCGGTTAGGGTTAGGGTACGGGTTAGGGTTAGGTTTAGGTTACGGGATAGAGTTAGTGTACGGGATAAGTTTAGGGTTAGGGTTAGGTTTAGGGTACGAGTTAGGGTTAGGGTTAGGGTTAGGGTACGGGTTAGGGTTAGGGTTATGTTACGGGTTAGGGTTACAGTACGGGTTAGTGTTAGGGTGAGGGTTAGGGTTATGGTTAGATTACGGTTAGGGTTAGGGTTAGGGTTATAGTACTAGTTAGGGTTAGTGTTAGGGTTAGGTTTATGGTTAGGGTTAGGGTTAGGGTTAGGTTTAGGTTTAGAGAACGGTGTAGGGTTAGTGTTAGGTCTGGTTAGGGTTAATGTACGGGTTAGGCTTAGGTTTAGGTTTAGGGTTTTGATAAGGGTTAGGGTTAGGTTTAGTGTACCGGATAGGGTTAGCGTACGGGTTAGGTTTAGGTTTAGGGTTAGGTTTAGGTTACGGGTTAGGGTTAGGGTACGGGTTAGGGTTAGGTTTAGGGTGCGGGTTAGGGTTAGGGTTAGGGTTACTGTAAGGTTTAGGGTTAGGTTTAGGATCAGGGTTCGGTTAGGATTAGCGTTAGGGTACTCGTTAGTGTTAGGGTTGGCGTTAGGGTACGGGTTAGTTTTAGGGTTAGGGTACAGGTTAGGGTATGTTTAAGGTTAGGGTTAGGGTATGGTTTAGGGTTAAGTTTCGGTTAAGGGTTATGGTTTCGGTTAGGGTTCGGGTTAAGATTAGGGTGCAGGTTAGGGTTAGGGTTAGGGTTAGAGTACGGGTTTGGGTTACTGTTAGGTTACGGGTTAGGTTTAACTTTTGGGTACGGGTTAGTTACTGTTAGGGTACGGGTTAGTGTAAGGTTTAGGGTTAGTGTTAGGGTTAGGGGTTAGGTTTAGATTTAGGGTTAGGCTATGGGTAGCGTTAGGGTATGGGTTAGGGTACGGGTTAGGATTCGGGTTAGGGTTAGGTTACAGGTTAGGGATAGGGTTAGGGTTAGGGTTAGGGTTAGGGTTAGGGTTAATGTTAGGGTTATGGTTCGGGTAAGGGTTAAGATTCCAGTTCGGGATAGGGTTAGTGTACATGTTAGGTCTAGGGTTAGGGTTAGGTTTAGTGTGTGGTTTAGGGTTAGGGTTAGGGTTAGGGTACGTGTTAGGGTTGTGGTTTGGGTACGGGTAAGGGTTATGTTTAGGGTTAGGGTACGGGTTAGGTTTAGGCTTAGGTAAGTTTAGTGTTAGGTACGGGTTACAGTTACAGAACGGGTTAGGGTTAGGTTTAGGGTTAGTGTTAGGGTTAGAGTACGGGTTAGGGTTAGTGTTATGTTTAGCGTTAGTGTTATTGTGCGGATAGGGTTAGGGTTAGGGTTAGGGTTAGGGTACGGGTTAGGTTTAAATTTAGGGTACGGGATAGGGTTAGTGTATGGGATAAGTTTAGGGTTAGGGTTAGGTTTAGGGTACGAGTTAGGGTTAGGGTTAGGGTACGGGTTAGGGTTAGAGTTATGTTATGGGTTAGGGTTACAGTACGGGTTAGTGTTAGAGTGAGGGTTAGGGTTACGGTTAGATTACGGTTAGGGTTAGGGTTAGGGTTAGGGTTATAGTACGGGTTAGGGTTAGTTTTAGGGTTAGGTTTAGGGTTAGGGTTAGGGTTAGGGTTAGGTTTATGTTTAGAGAACAGGGTAGGGTTAGTGTTAGGTCTGGTTAGGGTTAATGTACGGGTTAGGCTTAGGTTTAGGTTTAGGATTTTGATAAGGGTTAGGGTCAGATTTAGTGTACGGGACAGGGTTAGCGTACGGGTTAAGTTTAGGGTTAGGGTTAGGTTTAGGTTACGAGTTAATGTTAGGGAACGGGTTAGGGTTAGGTTTAGGGTGCGGGTTAGGGTTAGGGTTTGGGTTAGTGTAAGGGTAAGTGTTAGGTTTAGGGGTGGGTTAGGGTTAGGGTTAGTGTTAGGGTACGGTTTAGGGTTAGGGGTGGGGTTAGGGTACGGGTTAGTTTTAGGGTTAGGGTACGGGTTAGGGTTATGTTTAAGGTTAGGGTTAGGGTTAGGGTATGGATTAGGGTTAGGTTACGGTTAAGGGTTATGGTTTGGGTTAGGGTTACGGTTAAGTTTAGGGATCGGGTTAGGGTTAGGGTTAGTGTTAGAGTACGAGTTTGGGTTAATGTTAGGGTATTGGTTAGGTTTACCATTTGGGTACGGGTTAGGGTAAGGGTTAGGTTTAGGGTTAGGGGTTAGGCATAGGGTTATTGTTAGGGTACGGGTAGGGTTAGGGTACGGGTTAGTGTTAGGGTTAGGGTTCGGGTTAGGGTTAGTGTACGGGTTAGGGTTAGGGTTAGGGTTAGGGTTAGGGTTAGGGTTAGGCTTAGGGTTAGGTTTAGGGTTACGGTACGGGTTAGGGTTAAGGGTATGGTTCGGGATAGGGTTAGTGTACGTGTTAGGTCTAGGGTTAGGGTTAGGTTTAGTGTTCGGGTTAGGGTTAGGTTTAGGGTTAGGGTACGTGTTAGGTTTAAGGTTTGGTACAGGTGAGGGTTACGTTTAGTTTTAGGGTACGGGTTAGGTTTAGGGTTAAGTTAAGGGTTTTTGTTAGGGTACGGGTTAGGGTTTGAGTACGGGTTAGGGATAGGTTTAGGTTTAAGGTTAGGGTTAGAGTACGGGTTAGGGTTAGTGTTAGTGTTAGGGTTAGTGTTAGTGTACGGATAGGGTTACGGTTAGGGTTAGGGTTAGGGTACGGGTTAGATTTTGGTTTAGGGTACGGGATAGGGTTAGTGTACGGGTTAAGTTCAGGGTTAGGGTTAGGTTTAGGTTACGGTTTATGTTTAGGGTACGGGTTAGGGTTACGGTTAAGGTTAAGGTTAGTGTTAGGGTATGGGTTAGGGTTAGGGTACGGGTAAGAGTTATGGTTAGGTTTAGGGTTACGTTTAGGTTTAGGGTGCGGGTTAGGCTTAGGGTTAGGTTTAGGTTTAGCACTAGGGTATGGGTTAGGATTACTGTTAGGGTTTGGGTACCAGTTAGGGTTAGGTTTAGGGTACGAGATAGGGTTGGGTACGGGTTAGGTCAAGGGTTAGGTTTAGGTTTAGGGTACGGGTTAGGGTTAGGGTAAGGTTTAGAGTTAGGGTTAGGGTATGGGTTAGGTTTAGGGTACGGGTTAGGGTTAGGTTATGGTCAGGGTTAGTGCTAGTGTTAGGACATGAGTTAGGGTTAAGGTTAGGTTTAGGGTACGGGTTAGGGTTAGGGTTAGGTTTAGGGTACGGGTTAGGTTTAGGGTACGGGTTAGGGTTAGGGTCAGGTTTAGGGTTAGGGTACGAGTTATGGTTAGTGTTAGGGTATGGGTTAGGGTTAGGTTACGGGTAAGAGTTATGGTTAGGCTTAGGGTTAGATTAGGTTTAGGGTGCAGGCTAGGCTTAGGGTTAGAGTTAGGGTTAGCGCAAGGGTATGGGTTAGGGTTACTGTTAGGGTTTGGGTACGGGTTAGGGTTAGGTTTAGGGTACGATATAGGGTTGGGTATGGGTTAGGTCAAGGATTAGGGTTAGGTTTAGGGTACGGGTTAGGTTTAGGGTTAGGTTTAGGGTTAGGATAAGAGTTAGGGTTAGGTTTAGGGTACAGGTTAGTGTTAGCGTACGGGTTAAGTTTTGGGTTAGGTTTAGGTTTAGGTTACGGGTTAGGGTTAGGGTACGGGTTAGGGTTAGGTTTAGGGTGCGGGTTAGGGTTAGGGTTATGGTTAGCGTAAGGGTTAGGGTTAAGTTTAGGGTCAGTGTTAGGGTTAGGGTTAGTGTTAGGGTACGGGTTAGTTTTAGGTTTAGGGTACGGGTTAGGGTTAGGCTTAGGTTAGGGTTAGGTTTAGAGTACGGGTTAGGGTTAGTGTTAGTGTTAGGGTTAGGGTTAGGGTTAGTGTACGGATAGGGTTAGGGTTAGGGATAGGGTTAGGGTACGTGTTAGGGTTAGGTTTAGGGTACGGGATAGGGTTAGTGTACGGGTTAAGTTTAGGGTTATGGTAGGATTAGGTACGGGTTAGGGTTAGGGTACGGGTTAGGGTTAGGTTTAGGTGCGGGTTAGGTTTAGGTTACGGGTTAGGGTTAGTTTTAGGGTCAGGGTTAGGGTTACGGATAGGGTCATGTTACAGGTTAGGGTTAGGGTTGGGGTTAGGGTATGGGTTAATTTTAGGGTTAGGGTACTGGTTAGAGTTACGGTTAAAGTTAGGGTTAGTGTTAGGGTACGGTTTAGGGTGAGGGTACGGGTAAGGGTTATGGTTAGGGTTAGGGTTACGTTTAGGTTTAGGGTGCGGTTTAGGCTTAGGGTTAGGTTTAGGGTTAGGGCTAGGGTATGGGTTAGGGTTACTGTTCGGGTTTGGGTACGGGTTAGGGTTAGGTTTAGGGCACGAGATAGGGTTGGGTACAGGTTAGGTCAAGGGTTAGGGTTCGGTTTAGGGTACAGGTTAGGGTTCGGGTTAGGATTATTGTTAGGGTTAGGGTTAGGGTTAAGTTTAGGGTTAGGGTTAGGGTAACGGTACGGGTTAGGGTTAAGGTTCCGGTACGGGATAGGGTTAGTGTACGTTAGGTCTAGGGTTAGGGTTAGGTTTAGTGTGCGGGTTAGGGTTAGGGTTAGGGTTAAGGTACGTGTTAGGGTTAGGTTTTGGGTACGGGTTAGGGTTAGGTTTAGGGCACGAGATAGGGTTAGGTACAGGTTAGGTCAAGGGTTAGGGTTCGGTTTAGGGTACAGGTTAGGGTTCGGGTTAGGATTATTGTTAGGGTTAGTGTTAGGGTTAAGTTTAGGGTTAGGGTTAGGGTAACGGTATGGGTTAGGGTTAAGGTTCCGGTACGGGATAGGGTTAGTGTACGTGTTAGGTCTAGGGTATGGGATAGGTTTAGTGTGCGGGTTAGGGTTAGGGTTAGGGTTAGGGTACGTGTTACGGTTAGGGTTTGGGTACGGGTTAGGGTTACGTTTACGGTTAGGGTACGGGTTAAGTTTAGGGTTAGGGTAAGGGTTAATGTTAGTGTACGGGTTAGGGTTAGAGTAAGGGTTAGGGTTAGGTTTAGGGTTAGGGTTAGGGTTAGAGTACGGTTTATGGTTAGTGTTAGGGTTAGGGTTAGTGTTAGTGTGTGGATAGGGTTAGGTTTAGGGTTAGGGTACGGGTTAGGGTTAGGTTTAGGGTATGGGATAGGGTTAGTGTACGGGTAAGTTTAGGGTTAGGGTTAGGTTTAGGGCATGAGTTAGGGTTAGGGTTAGGCTACGGGTTAGGGTTAGGGTTATGTTACGGGTTAGGGTTACAGTACGGGTTAGGGTTAGGATGAGGTTTAGGGTTATGTTTAGAGTACGGTTAGGGTTAGATTTAGGGTTAGGGTTAGAGTACGGGTTAGGGTTAGTGTTAGTGTTAGGGAAAGGTTTATGGTTAGGGTTAGGGTATGGGTTAGGTTTACGTTTAGGGTTAGGTTAGGGTACGGAATAGTTTTA
This sequence comes from Urocyon cinereoargenteus, assembly GCA_032313775.1. Classification (NCBI taxonomy): domain Eukaryota; kingdom Metazoa; phylum Chordata; class Mammalia; order Carnivora; family Canidae; genus Urocyon; species Urocyon cinereoargenteus. Next base: position 2,750,133 of record JAVLSZ010000049.1, read on the forward strand.
GCGTACGGGTTAAGTTTAGGGTTAGGGTTAGGTTTAGGTTACGGGTTAAGGTTAGGGTTAGGGTTAGTGTACGGGTTAGGGTTAGTTTTTGGGTCAGGGTTAGTGTTAGGGTTAGTGTTAGGGTATGGTTTAGGGTTAGGGTTAGGGTTAGGGTACGGGTAAGTTTTAGGGTTAGGGTACGTGTTAGGGTTACGGTTAAAGTTAGGGTTATGTTAGGTTGTGGGTTAGGGTTAGGGTACGGTTAAGGGTTATGCTTAGGGTTAGGGTTAGGTTTATGATTAGATTGTGGTTTAGGTTTAGGGTTAGGGTTAGAGTACGGGTTTGGGTTAGTGTTAAGGTAAGGGTTAGGGTACCTTTTGGGTAAGGGTTAGGGTAAGGGTTAGGGTTAGTGTTAGGGTACCAGTTAGGGTTAGGGTTAGGTTTAGGGTACTGGTGAGGGTTAGGGTTAGGGTTAGGGTACGGGTTAGGATTAGGTTACGAGTTAGGGTTAGTGTTAGGGTCAGGGTTAGGGTTAGGGAACGATTTAGGGTTAGGGTTAAGGTACGGGTTAGGGTTAGGGTTATGTTACGGGTTAGGGTTACAGTACGGGTTAGGGTTAGGTTGAGGGTTAGGGTTAGGGTTAGAGTACGGGTTATGGTTAGTGTTAGGGTTAGGGTTAGGGTTAGAGTACGGATTAGTGTTAGTGTTAGGGTTAGGTTAAGGGTTAGGGTTAGGGTTAGGGTGCGGTTTAGGGTTAGCGTTAGGGTTAGGGTTAGGGTGAGAGTACGGGGTAGGGTTAGTGTTAGGGTTAGGGTTAGGTTTAATGTACCGGTTAGGCTGAGGATTAGGGTTAGGGTTAGGTTACGGGTTATGGTTATGTTTAGGGTAAGGGATATGGTTAGCGTACGTGTTAAGTTTAGGGTTAGGTTTAGGTTTAGGTTATGGGATAGGGTTAGGGTACGGATTAGGGTTAGGTTTACGGTGCCAGTTAGGGTTGGGGTTAGGGTTAGTGAACTGGTTAGGGTTATTTTTAGGGTCAGCGTTAGGGTTAGGGTTACTGTTAGTGTATGGGTTAGGGTTAGGGTTGGGGTTAGGGTACGGGTTAGTTTTAGGTTTAGGGTATGGGTTAGGGTTATGGTTAAAGTTAGGGTTAAAGTTAGGGTGTGGGTTAGGGTTAGGGTACGGTTAAGGGTTATGGTTAGGCTTAGGGTTAGGTTTAAGTTTAGGGTGCGGTTTAGTGTTAGGGTTACGGTTAGGGTATGGGTTTGGGTTAGTGTTAGGGTACGGGTTAGGTTTACAGTTTGGGTACGGGTTAGGGTAAGGGTTAGGGTTAGGGGTTAGGGTTAGAGTTAGGGTTAGGCTACGGGATAGGGTTAGAGTACGGGTTACTATTAGGGTTAGGGTTAGGGTTAGTGTTATAGTACGGGTTAGGGTTAGAGTTAGGGTTAGGGTACGGGTTAGGATTAGGGTACGGGTTAGTTTTAGGGTTAGGTTCAGTGTTAGGGTTAGGGTTAGGGTACGATTTAGGGTTAGGGTTAGGTTTAGGGTACGGGTTAGGGTTAGGGTTAGGGTACGGGTTAGGTTTAGGGTACGGGTTAGGGTTAAGGTTATGGGACGTGTTAGGGTTACAGTACGGGTTAGTGTTAGGTTGAGGGTTAGTGTTAGGGTTAGGGTCAGGGTTAGGGTTAGTGTACGAGTTAGGTTTAGGGTTAGGGTACGGCTTAGGATTAGGGTTATGGTACGGCTTAGGGTTACTGTATGGGTTAGTGTTAGGCTGAGGGTTAGGGTTAGGGTTAGAGTACGGTTAGGGTTATGGTTAGAGTACGGGTTAGGGTTAGTGTTAGTGTTAGGGTTAGGGTTAGGGTTAGGTTTAGAGTACGGGGTAGGGTTAGTGTTAGTGTTAGGGTTAGGGTTTATGTACGGGTTAGGCTTAGGGTTAGGTTTAGCGTTAGGATAAGAGTTAGGGTTAGGTTTAGGGTACGGGATAGTGTTATCGTACGGGTTAAGTTTAGGGTTAGGGTAGCTTTAGGTTATGGGTTAGGCTTCGGGTACGGGTTAGGGTTAGGTTAGGGTGCGGGTTAGGGTTAGGTTACGGGTTAGGGTTAGGTTTAAGGTCAGGGTTAGGTTTAGGGATAGGGTCATGGTACGGGTTAGGGTTAGGGTTGGGGTTAGGGTACGGGTTAGTTTTAGGGTTAGGGTACCAGTTAGGGTTACGGTTAAAGTTAGGTTTAGTGTAGGGTATGGGTTAGGGTTAGGGTACGGGTAAGGATTATGGTTAGGGTTAGGGTTATGTTTAGGTTTAGGGTGCAGTTTAGGCTTAGGGTTAGGGTTAGGGTTAGCGTTAGGTTATGGGTTAGGGTTACTGTTAGGTTTTGGGTACGGGTTGGGGTTAGGTTTAGGGTACGAGATAGTGTTGGGTTAGGGTTAGGTCAAGGGTTAGGGTTTGGTTTAGGGTACAGGTTAGGTTTCGGGTTAGGATTATTGTTAGGGTTAGGGTTAGGGTTAAGTTTAGGGTTAGGGTTAGGGTAACGGTCGGGTTAGGGTTAAGGTTCCGGTACAGGATAGGTTTAGTGTACATGTTAGGTCTTGGGTTAGGTTTAGGTTTAGTGTGCGGGTTAGGGTTAGGGATAGGGTTAGGGTACGTGTTAGGGTTAGGGTTTGGGTACGGGTTAGGGTTACGTTTACGGTTAGGGTACGAGTTAGGTTTAGGGTTATGGTAAGTGTTAATGTTAGTGTACGGGTTAGGGTTAGAGTAAGGGTTAGGGTTAGGTTTAGGGTTAGGGTTAGAGTACGGTTTAGGGTTAGTGTTAGGGTTAGGGTTAGTGTTAGTGTGCGGATAGGGTTACGGTTAGGGTTAGGGTACGGGTTAGGGTTTGTTTAGGGTATGGGATAGGGTTAGTGTATGGGTTAAGTTTAGGGTTAGGGTTAGGTTTAGGGCTTGAGTTAGGGTTAGGGTTAGGCTACGGGTTAGGGTTAGGGTTATGTTACGGGTTAGGGTTACAGTACGGGTTAGGGTTAGGATGAGCTTTAGGGTTATGTTTAGTGTACGGCTAGGGTTAGGGTTAGGTTTAGGGTTAGGGTTAGAGTACGGGTTAGGGTTAGTGTTAGGGTTAGGGAAATGTTTATGGTTAGGGTTAGGGTATGGGTTAGTTTTAGGTTTAAGGTTAAGGTTAGGGTACGGAATAGTTTTAGCGTACAGGTTAAGTTTAGGGTTAGGTTTAGGTTTAGGTTACGGGTTAGGGTTAGGGTTAGGGTTAGTGTACGGGTTAGGGTTAGTTTTTGGGTAGGGCTAGGGTTAGGGTTAGTGTTAGGGTATGGGTTAGGGTTAGGGTTGGGGTTAGGGTACGGGTTAGTTTTAGGGTTAAGGTACGTGTTAGGGTTACGGTTAAAGTTAGGGTTATGTTAGGGTGTGGGTTAGGGTTAGGGTACGGTTAAGGGTTATGGTTAGGGTTAGGGTTAGGGTTATGTTTCGATTGCGGTTTAGGGTTAGGGTTAGGGTTAGGGCTAGAGTACGGGTTTGGATTAGTGTTAGGGTATGGGTTAGGTTTACCATTTGGGTAAGGGTTATGGTAAGGGTTAAGGTTAGTGTTAGGGTACGAGTTAGGGTTAGGGTTAGGTTTAGGGTACTGTTTAGGGTTAGGGTTAGGGTTAGTGTACGGGATAGGATTAGGTTACGAGTTAGGGTTAGTGTTAGGGTCAGGGTTAGGGTTAGGGAACGAGTTAGGGTTAGGGTTAGGGTACGGGTTAGGGTTAGAATTATGTTACGGGTTAGGTTTACAGTACGGTTTAGGGTTAGGGTGAGGGTTAGGGTTAGGGTTACAGTACGGGTTATAGTTAGTGTTAGGGTTAGGGTTAGGGTTAGGGTTAGGGTTAGGGTTAGAGTACGGGTTACTGTTAGTGTTAGGGTTAGGGTAAGGATTAGGGTTAGGGTTAGGGTTAGGGTTAGAGTACGGGGTAGGGTTAGTGTTAGGGTTAGGGTTATGTTTAATGTACGGGTTAGGCTGAGGATTAGGGTTAGTGTTAGGTTACGGGTTATGGTTATGTTTAGGGTAAGGGATAGGGTTAGCATACGTGTTAAGTTTAGGGTTAGGTTTAGGTTTTGTTACGGGAAAGGGTTAGGGTATGGATTAGGGTTAAGTTTAGGGTGCCGGTTAGGGTAAGAGTTAGGGTTAGTGAATTGGTTATGGTTATTTTTAGGGTCAGGGTTAGGGTTAGGGTTACTGTTAGTGTATGGGTTAGGGTTAGGGTTGGGGTTAGGGTACGGGTTTGTTTTAGGGTTAGGGTATGGTTTAGGGTTATGGTTAAAGTTAGGGTGTGGGTTAGGGTGTGGGTTAGGGTTAGGGTACGGTTAAGGGTTATCGTTAGGCTTAGGGTTAGGTTTAATTTTAGGGTGCGGTTTAGGGTTAGGGTTAGGGTTAGGGTAAGGGTTTGGGTTAGTGTTAGGGTATGGGTTACGTTTACAGTTTGGGTACGGGTTAGGGTAAGGGTTAGGGTTAGGGGTTAGGGTTAGAGTTAGGGTTAGGCTACAGGATAGGGTTAGAGTACGGGTTAGTATTAGGGTTAGGGTTAGGGTTAGGGTTAGGGTTAGTGTTATAGTACGGGTTAGGGTTAGAGTTAGGTTTAGGGTATGGGTTAGGATTAGGGTAGGGGTTAGTTTTAGGGTTAGGTTCAGTGTTAGGGTTAGGGTTAGGGTATGATATAGTGTTAGGGTTAGGTTTAGGGTATGGGTTAGGGTTAAGGTTAGGGTACGGGTTAGGTTTAGGGTATGGGTTAGGGTTAAGGTTATGGGACGTGTTAGGGTTACATTACGGGTTAGTGTTAGAGTGAGGGTTAGTGTTAGGGTTAGAGTACGGTTAGGGTTAGGGTCAGGGTTAGGGTTAGTGTACGAGTTAGGTTTAGGGTTAGGGTACGGCTTAGGGTTAGGGTTATGGTACGGCTTATGGTTACAGTCTGGGTTAGTGTTAGTCTGAGGGTTAGGGTTAGGGTTAGAGTACGGTTAGGGTTAGTGTTAGAGTACAGGTTAGGGTTATTGTTAGGGTTAGAGTTAGGGTTAGGGTTAGGGTTAGGGTTAGGTTTAGAATACGGGGTAGGGTTAGTGTTAGTGTTAGTGTTAGGGTTTATGTACAGGTTAGGCTTAGGGTTAGGATAAGAGTTAGGGTTAGGTTTAGGGTACGGGATAGGGCTAGCATATGGGTTATGCTTAGGGTTAGGGTAGGTTTAGGTTACGGGTTAGGGTTAGGGTACGGGTTAGGCTTAGGTTAGCGTGCGGGTTAGGGTTAGGGTTAGGGTTAGTGTAAGGGTTAGGGTTAGGTTTAGGGTCAGGGTTAGGATTAGGGTTAGTGTTAGGGTACGGGTTAGTTTTAGGGTTAGGGTACGGGTTAGGTTTAGGTTTAGGGTTAGGGTTAGGTTTAGAGTACGGGTTAGGGTTAGTGTTAGTGTTAGGGTTAGGGTTAGTGTACGGATAGGGTTAGGGTTAGGGTTAGGGTACGGGTTAGGGTTAGGTTTAGGGTACGGGGTAGTGTTAGGGTACGGTTTAGGGTTTCGTTTAGGTGCGGGTTAGGGTTAGGGTATGGGTTAGGGTAAGGTTTAGGGTCAGGGTTAGGTTTAGGGATAGGGTCATGGGACGGGTTAGGGTTAGGGTGGGGTTACGGTACGGGTTAGTTTTAGGGTTTGGGTACGGGTTAGGGTTAGGTTTAGGGTACGAGATAGTGTTGGGTTAGGGATAGGTCAAGGGTTAGGGTTCGGTTTAGGGTACGGGTTAGGGTTCGTGTTAGGTTTAGGGTTAGGGTTAGTGTTAGGGTTAAGTTTAGGGTTAAGGTTAAGGTTACGGTACGGGTTAGGGTTAAGGTTCCAGTACGGGATAGGGTTAGTGTACGTGTTAGGTCTAGGGTTAGGGTTAGGTTTAGTGTGCGGGTTAGGGTTTGGGTTAGGTTACGTGTTAGGGTTAGGGTTTGGGTATTTGGGTACGGGTTAGGATTACATTTACAGTTAGGGTATGGGTTAGGTTTAGGGTTAGGGTAAGGGTTAATTTTAGGGTACCTGTTAGGGTTAGAGTAAGGGTTTGGGTTAAGTTTATGGTTAGGGTTAGGGTTAGAGTACGGGTTAGGGTTAGTGTTAGGGATAGGGCTAGTGTTAGTGTGCAGTTAGGGTTAGGGTTAGGGTACGGGTTAGGGTTAGGCTTAGGGTACGGGATAGGGTTAGTGTACGGGTTAAGTTTAGGGTTATGGTTAGGTTTAGGGTCCGAGTTAGGGTTAGGGCTAGGGTACGGATTAGGGTACCGGTTATGTTATGGGTTAGGGTTACAGTACGGGTTAGGGGTAGCGTGAGGTTTAGGGTTATGTTTAGAGTACAGTTAGGGTTAGGGTTAGAGTTAGGGTTAGGGTTATGGTTAGTGTACGGGTTAGGGTTAGTGTTAGGGATAGGGAAAGGGTTAGGATAGGGCTTAGGGTATGGGTTAGGATTAGGGTTAGGGTTATTTTAGGGTTAGAGTATGGGATAGGGTTAGTGTTAAGGTTAGGGTGAGGGTAAAAGTACGGGTTAGGCTTAGGGTTAGGTTTAGGGTTAAGTTACGGGTTAGGGTTAGGTTTAGGGTATGGAATAGGTTTAGCGTACGGGTTAAGTTTAGGGTTAGGTTTAGGTTTAGGTTACGGGTTAGGGTTAGGGTTAGGTTTAGTGTACGGATTAGGGTTTGGTTTAGGTTCAGGGTTAGGGTTACGGTTAGTGTTATGGTATGGGTTAGGGTTAGGGTTGGGGTTAGGGTACGGGTTAGTTTTAGGGTTAGGGTACGTGTTAGGGTTACGGTTAAAGTTAGGGTTATGTTAGGGTGTGGGTTAGGGTTAGGGTACGGTTAAGGGTTAGGTTTAGGGTCAGGGTTAGCATTAGGGATAGGGTTATGGTACGGGTTAGGGTTAGGTTTGGGGTTAGGGTACGGGTTAGTTTTAGGGTTAGTATACGGTTTAGGGTTACGGTTAAGGTTAGGGTTTATGTAGGGTATGGCTTAGGGTTATGGTACGGGTAAGGGTTATGGTTAGGGTTAGGGATAGGTTTAGGTTTAGGGTGCGGGTTAGGCTTAGGGTAAGGGTTAGGGTTAGCGCTAGGGTACGGGTTAGGGTTATGTTAGGTTTTGGGTACGGGTTAGGGTTAGGGTTTGGGTACCTGATAGGGTTGGGTACGGGTTAGGTCAAGGGTTAGGGTTAGTTTTAGGGTACGGTTTATGGTTAGGGTTAGGATTAGGGTTAGGTTTAGGGTATGGGTTAGGTTTAGGGTACGGGTTAGGGTTAGGGTAAGGGTTAGGGTTAGGTTTAGGGAACGAGTTAGGGTTAGGGTTACGTTTAGGGTACGGTTTATGGTTAGTGTTAGGGTCAGGTTTATGGTTAGGATACGAGTTAGGGTTAGGGTTAGGGTACGGGTTAGGGTTAGGTTTATGTTATGGGTAGGGTTACAGTATGGGTTAGGGTTAAGTTGAGGGTTAGGGTTAGGGTTAGAGTACGGTTAGGGTTAGGGTTAGGGTTAGAGTACGGGTTAGGGTTAGGTTTATGTTATGGGTTTGGGTTACAGTACGGGTTAGGTTTAGGTTTAGGTTTAGGTTTAGGCTTAGAGTACGGGTTAGGGTTAGTGTTAGTGTTAGGGTTAGGGTTAGTGTACAGATAGGGTTAGGGTTAGGGTTAGGGTTAGGGTCCGGGTTAGGGTAAGGTTTAGGATACGGGATAGGATTAGCGTACGGTTTAAGTTTAGGGTTTGGGTTAGGTTTAGTTTACGGGTTAGGGTTAGGTTACGGGTTAGGGTTAGGTTTAGGTGCGGGTAGGGTTTAGGGTTAGGGTAGGGTTAGGGTTTGGGTTAGGGTTAGGTTTAGGGCCAAGGTTAGGTTTAGGGATAGGGTTATGGTACGGGTTATTGTTAGGTTTGGGGTTAGGGTACAGGTTAGTTTTAGAGTTAGGGTATGGGTCAGGGTTACGGTTAAGGTTAGGGTTAGGTTTAGGGTTAGGGTTAGGGTATGGGTTAGGTTTAGGGTACGGGTTAGGGTTAGGGTCAGGGTTACGGTTAGGTATAGGGTACGAGTTAGGGTTAGGGTTATATTTAGGGTACGGTTTAGGGTTAGTGTTAGGGTCAGGGTTAGGGTTAGGGTATGAGTTAGGGTTAGGGTTAGGGTACGGGTTAGGTTTAGGGTTATGTTACGAGTTAGGTTTACAGTACGGGTTAGGTTTAGGGTGAGGGTTAGGGTTAGGGTTAGAGTATGGTTAGGGTTAGGGTTAGGTTTAGGATTAGAATATGGGTTAGGGTTAGTGTTAGGGTTAGGGAAAGGGTTAGGGTTAGGGTTAGGGTACGGGGCAGAGTTAGGGTTAGTGTTAGGGTTAGGGTACGAGTTAGGGTTAGGTTTAGTGTACGGGCTAGGGTTAGCGTACGGGTTAAGATTAGGTTTAGCGTTAGGTTTAGGTTATGGTTTAGGTTTAGGGTACGCGTTAGGGTTAGGTTTAGGTGAGGGTTAGGGTTAGGGTTAGGGTACGGGTTAGTTAGGGTTGGGGTACGGGTCAGGATTACTGTTAAGTTTAGGGTTAGGGTTAGGCTATGGGTTAGTGTTAGGGTACGGGTAAGGGTTATGGTTAGGGTTAGGGTTAGGTTTAGGTTGAAGGTGCGGTTTAGGGTTAGGGTTAGGTTTAGTGCTAGGCTATGGGTTAGGGTTACGGTTAGGGTTTTGTTACGGGTTAGGTTTAGGGTTAGGTTACAGGATAGGGTTGGGTACGGGTTAGGTCAAGGGTTACGGTTAGGTTTAGCATACGGTTTATGGTTTGGGTTAGCGTCAGTTTTACGGTTAGGGTTAGGGTACGAGTTAGGGTTAGGTTTAGGTTAGGGTACGGTTTAGGGTTAGGGTTAGGGTTAGGGTACGGGTTAGGTTTAGGGTACAGTTTAGGGTACGGGTACGGGTACGGGTACGGGTTAGGTTTAGAGTATGAGTTAGGGTACGGTTTAGGGTTAGTGTTAGAGTACGGGGTAGGCTTAGTGTTAGGGTTAGGGTTAGGGTTAAATTACGGGTTAGGCTTAAGGTTGGGTTAAGGGTTAGAATACGGTTTAGGGTTAGGTTTAGGGTACGGGATAGGGTTAGCGTATGGTTTAGGTTTAGGGTTACGGTTTGATTTAGGTTACGGGTTAGGGTTAGGGTATGGGTTAGGGTTAGGTTTAGGGTGCGGGTTAGCGTTAGGGTTAGGATTAGTGTAAGGGTTAGGGTTAGTTTTAGGGTCAGGGTTAGGGTTAGGGTTAGTGTTAGGGTACGGGTTAGGGTTAGGGTTGGGGTTAGGGTACGGGTTAGATTTAAGGTTGGGGTACGGGTCAGGGTTACTGTTAAGGTTAGGGTTAGGGTTAGGCTACGGGTTAGTGTTAGGGTACGGGTAAGGTTTATGGTTAGGGTTAGGGTTAGGTTTAGGTTGAGGGTGCGGTATAGGGTTAGGGTTAGTGTTAGTGCTAGGCTATGGGTTAGGTTTACGGTTAGGGTTTTGGTACGGGTTAGGGTTAGGGTTAGGTTACAGGATAGGGTTGGGTGTGGGTTAGGCCATAGTTACGGTTAGGTTTAGCGTACGGTTTAGGGTTAGGGTTAGCGTCAGGGTTAGGGTTAGGGTTAGGGTACGAGTTAGGGTTAGGTTTAGGTTTAGGGTACGGTTTAGGGTTAGCGTTAGGGTTAGGGTATGGGTTAGGTTTAGGGTACACTTTAGGGTACGGGTACGGGTACGGGTTAGGGTTAGGGTTAGGGTTAGGGTACGGGTCAGGGTACGGGTTAGGGTTAGGTTTGGGGTTGGGTACGGGTTCGTTTTAGTTAGGGTACGGTTTAGGGTTACGGTTAAGGTTAGGGTTAGGATTAGGGTATGAGTTAAGGTTAGATTACGGTTAAGGGTTTTGGTTTGGGTTAGGGTTCGGGTTAAGTTTAGGGTGCGAGTTAGGGTTAGGGTTAGGTTTAGGGTTAGGGTTAGCGTTAGTGTTAGAATTAGTGTAAGGGTTAGGGTTAGTTTTAGGGACAGGGTTAGGGTTAGGTTAGTGTTAGGGTGGGTTAGGGTTAGGGTTGGGGTAAGGGTACGGGTTAGTTTTAGGGTTAGAGTACAGGTTAGGGTTAGGGTTAAGGTTAGGGTTAGGGTTAGGATATGAGTTAGGGTTAGATTATGGTTAAGAGTTTGGGTTTGGGTTAGGGTTCGGGTTAAGTTTAGGGTGCGGGTTAGGGTTAGGTTTAGGTTTAGGGTTACAGTTAGAACACGGGTTTGGGTGAGTGTTAGGGTACGGGTTAGATTTACCGTTTTGGTACGGGTTAGGGTAAGGGTTAGGGTTAGGGTTAGGGGTTAGGGTTAGAGTTAGGATTAGGCTACGGGTAGGGTTAGGGTACGGGTTAGGGTTAGTGTTAGGGATCGGGTTAGGGTTAGTGTACGGTTTAGATTTAGGTTTAGGTTTAGGGTTAGTGTTAGGGTTACGATACGGGTTAGGGTTAAGGTTGGGGTATGGGATAGGTTTAGTGTACATGTTAGGTCTAGGGTTAGGTTTAGGTTTAGTGTCCGGGTTAGGGTTAGTTTTAGGGTATGTGTTAGGGTTAGGGTTTGGGTATGGGTTAGCGTTACATTTAGGGTTAGGGTATGTGTTAGGTTAGGGTTAGGGTTAGGGTACGGTTTACCGTTAGGGTACGGATTAGGGTTAGGGTTAGGTCAGGTTTAGCATTAGGGTTAGGGTACGGTTTAGGGTTACTGTACGGGTTAGGTTTATGGTTATGGTTAGGGTTAGTGTTAGCGTTATAGTGCGGGTTAGGGTTAGAGTTAGGGTTAGGTTTAGAGTTAGAGTACGGGTTAGCGTTAGTGTTAGGGTCAGGTTTAGGGTTAGTGTTAGGGTTAGAGTACGGGTTAGGGTTAGTGTTGGTGTTAGGGTTAGGGTTAAGGTTAGTGTACGGATAGGTTTAGGGTTAGGGTTAGGGTTAGGGTACTGGTTAGGGTTAGGTTTAGGATACGGTATAGGATTAGCGTACGGGTTAAGTTTAGGGTTAGGGTTAGGTTTAGGTTACGGGTTAGGGTTAGGGAAAGGTTTAGGGTTAGGTTTAGGTGCGGGTTAGGGTTAGGGTTAGGGTTAGGGTTTGGGTTAGGGTTAGGTTTAGGGTCAGGGTTAAGGTTAGGGATAGGGTTATGGAACGGGTTAGAGTTAGGTTTGGGGTTAGGGTACAGGTTAGTTTTAGGGTTAGGGTACGGGTCAGGGCTAGAGTTAAGGTTAGGGTTAGGGTTAGGATATGGGTTACGGTTAGGGTATGGGTAAGGGTTATGATTAGGGGTAGGGTTAGGTTTAGGTTTAGGGTGCGGGTTAGGCTTTTGGTTAGGGTTAGTGCTAGGTTATGGGTTAGGGTTACTGTTAGGGTTTGGTACGGGTTAGGTCACGGGCTAGAGTTAGGTTTAGGGTACGGGTAATGGTTAGGGTTAGTTTTAGGGTTAGTGTTATGGTATGGGTTAGGTTAGGGTATGGGTTAGGGTTAAGGTTAGGGTAAGGTTAGGGTTAGGGTTAGGGTACATGTTAGGTTTAGGGTTAGGGTATGGGTTAGGGTTAGTGTTATGGTACGGGTTACGGTTATAGTACAGGTTAGGGTTAGGGTGAGGGTTAAGGTTAGGGTTAGAGTATGGTTAGGGTTAGGGATACGGTTAGAGTACGGGTTAGGGTTAGTGTTAGGTTAGGTTTAGGGTTAGGTTTAGTGTACGGGTTAGGGTTAGGGTTAGGGTTAGGTTTAGGGTTAGGTTTAGAGTGCGGGGTAGGGTTAGTGTTAGGGTTAGGGTTAGGTTTAATGTACAGGTTAGGCTAAGGTTTAGGTTTAGGGTTAGAATACGGGTTAGGGTTAGGTTCAGTGTGCGGGGTAGGGTTAGCGTACGGTTTAAGTTTAGGGTTAGGGTTAGGTTAAGGTTACGGGTTAGGGCTAGGGTACGGGTTACGGTTAGGTTAGGGTGCGGGTTAGGGTTAGGGTTAGGATTAGTGTAAGGGTTAGGGTTAGGTTTAGGGTCAGGTTTAGGGTTAGGGTTAGAGTTAGGGTACGGTTTAGGGTTAGGGTTTGGGTTAGTGTACGCGTTAGTGTTAGGTTTGGGGTAGGGTTCGGTTTAGTTTTAGGGTTAGGGTACAGGTTAGTGTTATGTTTAAGGTTAGGGTTAGTGTTAGTGTATGGGTTTGGGTTAGGTTACCAGTAAGGGTTATGGTTTTGGTTAGGGTTCGGGTTCAGTTTAGGGTGCGGGTTAGGGTTAGGGTTAGGGTTAGGGTTAGGGTTAGGGTTAGAGTACGGGTTTGGGTTAGTGTTAGGGTACGGGTTAGGTTTACCGTTGGGGTACGGGTTAGGGAAGGGTTAGGTTTAGGGTTAGGGTTTAGGTTATGGACAGGGTTAGGCTACGGTTAGGGTTAGGGTACGGGTTAGGGTTAGGGTTAGTGTTAGGGTTACGATACGGGTTAGGGTTAAGGTTGGGATATGGGATAGGTTTAGTGTACGTGTTAGGTCTAGGGTTAGGGTTAGGTTTAGTGTGCGGGTTAGGGTTAGGGTTAGAGTACGTGTTAGGGTTAGGGTTTGGTTACGGGTTAGCATTACGTTTAGGGTTGGGTACGGTTAGGTTTAGGGTTAGGGTTTGGGTACGGTTTAGGGTTAGGGTACGGGTTAGGGTTAGGTCAGGGTTAGGTTTAGGGTTAGGGTTAGAGTATCCGTTAGGGTTACTGTACGGGTTAGGTTTATGGTTATGGTTAGGATTAGGGTTAGCATTATAGTACGGGTTAGGTTTAGAGTTAGGTTTAGGATTAGGTTTTAGTATGGGTTACGGTTAGTATTAAGGTTAGGGTTAGGGTTAGAGTACGGGTTAGGGTTAGAGTACGGGTTAGGGTTAGGTTTAGGGTTAGGGTTATCGTTAGAGTATGGGTTAGGGTTAGTGTTAGTGTTAGTGTTAGGGTTAGGGTTAGTGTACGGATAGGGTTAGGTTAGGTTTAGTATACGGGTTAGGGTTAGGTTTAGGATATGGGATATGGTTAGTGTACGGGTTAAGTTTAGGGTTAGGCTTAGGTTTAGGTGACGGGTTAGGGTTAGTGAACGGGTTAGGGTTGTGTTTAGGTGCGGGTTAGAGCTAGGGTTAGGGTTAGGGTTAGGGTTTTGGCATAGGGTTACGTTTAGGGTCAGGATTAGGGTTAAGGATAGGGTTATGGTACGGGTTAGGGTTAGGTTTTGGGTTAGGGTACAGGTTAGTTTTAGGGTTAGGGTATGGGTCAGGGATACGGTTAAGGTTATGGTTAGGGTTAGGGTATGGGTTAGGGTTAGGGTACGGGTAAGTGTTATGGTTAGGTTTAGGGTTAAGGTTAGTTTTAGGGTGCGGGTTAGGGTTAGGTTTAGGGTTAGTGCTAGGTTATGGTTTAGGGTTACTGTTAGGGTTTGGGTACGGGATAGGGTTAGGGATAGGTTACGGGATAGGGTTGGTAAGGGTTAGGTCAAGAGTTAGGGTTAGGTTTCGGTACAGGTTAGGGTTAGCGTTAGGTTTAGGGTTAGTGTTAGGGTATGGGTTAGGCTTAGAGTACGGGTTAGGGTTAAGGTTAGGGTCAAGGTTAGGGTTAGTGTTAGTGTACGAGTTAGGGTTAGGGTAGGTTTAGGGAACGGGTTAGGGTTAGGATTACGGTTAGGGTACGGGTTAGGTTTAGGGTACGGGTTACTGTTAGGGTTAGGGTCAGGCTTAGGGTTAGGTTAGGGTACAAGTTAGGGTTAGGGTTAGGATACGGGTTAGGGTTAGGGTTATGGTACGGGTTAGGGTTACAGTATGGGTTAGGGTTAGGGTGAGGGTTAGGGTTAGAGTATGGTTAGGATTAGGGTTAAGGTTAGGGTTAGAGTACAGGTTAGGGTTAGTTTTAGGTAAGGTTTATGGTTTGGGTTAGTGTACGGGTTAGGGTTAGGTTCAGGGTACGGGATAGGGTTAGCGTACGGGTTAAGTTTAGTTTAGGGTTAGGTTTAGGTTATGGGTTAGGGTTAGGGTATGGGTTAGGTTTAGGTTTAGGGTACGGGTTAGGGTTAGGTTTGGGGATAGGGTACAGGTTAGTTTTAGGGTTAGGTTATGGGTCAGGGATACAGTTAAGGTTATGGTTAGGGTTAGGGTATGGGTTAGGGTTAGGGTACGGGTAGGGTTATGGTTAGGGTTAGGGTTAGGGTTAGGTTTAGGGTACGGTTTAGCGTTAGGGTTAGGGTTAGTGTAAGGTTAGGGTTATGTTACGGGTTAGGGTTAGGGTTAGGGTTAGTGTTAGGGTATGCGTTAGTGTTAGGGTTGGCGTTAGGGTATGGGTTAGTTTAGGTTAGGGTATAGGTTAGGGTTATGGTTAAGGTTAGGTTTATGTTTTAGGTATGGGTTAGGGTTAGGTTACGGTTAAGTGTTATGGTTTTCGGTTAGGGTTCGGGTTAAGTTTAGGGTGCGGTTAGGTTAGGGTTAGGGTTAGTGTACGGGTTTGGGTTACTGTTAGGGTACGGGTTAGGTTTACCTTTTGGGTACGGGTTAGTGTAAGGTTAGGGTTAGCATTAAGGTTAGGGGTTAGGGTTAGAGTTAGGGTTAGGCTATGGGTAGGGTTAGGGTATGGGTTAGGGTACGGGTTAGGGTTCAGGTTAGGGTTAGTGTACGGTTAGGCATAGGTTTAGATTTAGGGTTAGGGTTATGGTTAGGGTTAGGGTTAGTGTTAGGGTTACGGTATGGGTTAGGGTCAAGATTCGGTACGGGATAGTGTTAGTGTACGTGTTAGGTCTAGGGTTAGGGTTAGGTTTAGTGTGCGGTTTAGGGTTAGGGTTAGTTTAGGGTTAGGGTTAGGGTACGTGTTAGGGTGGGTTTGGGTACGGGTAAGGGTTACATTTAGGCTTAGGGTACGGGTTAGGTTTAGGATTAGAGTAAGGGTTAGTGTTAGGGTACGGGTTAGGGTTACAGAACGGGTTAGGGGTAGGTTTAGGGTTAGGTTTAGGGTTAGAGTGCGTGTTAGGGTTAGTGTTAGGGTTAGCGTTAGTTTTACTGTGCAGATAGGGTTAGGGTTAGGTTAGGTTACGGGTTAGGGTTAAGTTTAGGGTACGGGATAGGGTTAGTGTACGGGATAAGTTTAGGGTTAGGTTTAGGTTTAGGGTACGAGTTAGGGTTAGGGTTAGGGTACGGGTTAGGGTTAGGGTTATGTTTCGGGCTAGGGTTACAGTACGGTTTAGTGTTAGGGTGAAGGTTAGGGTTACGGTTAGATTAAATTTAGGGTTAGGGTTAGGGTTAGTGTTAGAGTACGGGTTACGGTTAGTGTTAGGCTTAGGTTAAGGGTTAGGGTTAGGGTTTGGGTTAGGTTTAGGTTTAGAGAACGGGGTACGGTTAGTGTTAGGTTTAGGGTTAGGGTTAATGTACGGGTTTGGCTTAGGTTTAGGTTAAGGGTTAGGATAAGTGTTAGGGTTAGGTTTAGGGTACGGGATAAGGTTAGCGTACAGGTTAAGTTTAGGGTTAGGGTTAGGTTTAGGTTACGGGTTATGGTTAGGGTACGGGTTAGGGTTAGGGTTAGGGTGTGGGTTAGTGTTAGGGTTAGGGTTAGTGTAAGGTTAAGGGTTAGGTTTTGGGTGAGGGTTAGGGTTAGGGTTAGTGTTAGGGTACGGTTTAGGGTTAGGGTTGGGGTTAGGGTATGGGTTATTTTAGGGTTAGGGTACAGGTTAGGGTTATGGTTAAGTTTAGGTTTAGGGTTAGGGTATGGATTAGGGTTAGGTTACGGTTAAGAGTTATGGTTTGGGTTAGGGTTAGGGTTAAGTTTAGGATGAGGGTTAGGGTTAGGGTTAGGGTTAGAGTACAGGTTTGGGTTACTGTTAGGGTATGGTGTAGGTTTACCATTTGGGTATGGGTTACAGTAAGGTTTAGGTTTAGGGTTAGGGGTTAAGGGTAGGGTTAGGGTTAGGCTACAGGTAGGGTTAGGGTACGGGTTAGGGTTAGGGTTCGGGTTAGGGTTAGTGTACGTGTTAGGGTTAGGGTTAGGGTTAGGATTAGGGTATGGTTTAAGGTTAAGTTTAGGGTCAGGGTTAGCGTTAGGGATAGGGTTATGGTACGGGTTAGGGTTAGGGTTGTGTTTAGGGTACGGGTTAGTTTTAGGGTTAGGTTACGTGTCAGGGTAACGGTTAAGGTTAGGGTTAGGGTTAGGGTATGGGTGAGTGTTAGGGTACCGATTAGCATTAAGGTTAGGGTTCGGGTTAGGGTTAGCGTATGGGTTAGGGTTAGGTTTAGGGTTAGGTTTAGGGTTAGGGTAAGGTTTAGGGTTAGGTTTAGGGACAGGGTTAGCGTTAGGGATAGGGTTATGGTACGGGTTAGGAATAGGGTTGGGGTTAGGGTACGGGTTAGTTTTAGGGTTAGGGTATGGGTTAGGGTTATGGTTAAGGTTAGGGTTAGTGTAGGGTATGGGTTAATGTTAGGGTACGGGTAAGGGTTATGGTTAGGGTTAGGGTTAGGTTTAGGTTTAGGGTGCGGTTTAGGCTTAGGGTTAGGGTTAAGGTTAGCGCTAGGATATGGGTTAGGGTTTATGTTAAGTTTTGGGTACGGGTTAGGGTTAGGGTTAGGGTACGGGATAGGGTTGGCTACGGGTTAGGTCAATGGTTAGGGTTAGTTTTAGGGTACGGTTTATGGTAGGGTTCGGTTTAGGGTTAGGGTTAGGGTATGGGTTAGGTTTAGGGTACGGGTTAGGGTTAGGGTTACGGTAAGGGTTAGGGTTAGTGTTAGGGAAGGAGTTAGGTTTAGGGTTACGTTTTGGGTATGGTTTATGGTTAGTTTTAGGGTCAGGGTTATGGTTAGGGTACGAGTTAGGGTTAGGGTTAGGGTTAGAGTTCGGGTTAGGTTTAGTGTTAGGGTTAGGGAAAGGGTTAGAGTTAGCGTACGGGTTAGAGTTAGGGTTAGGGTTAGGGTTAGGGTTAGGATACGGGTTAGGGTTAGGTTTAGGGTACGGGCTAGGGTTAGGGTACGGGTTAAAATTAGGGTTAGGGTTAGGTTTAGCTTACGGGATAGGGTTAGGATACGGGTTAGGGTTAGGTTTAGGTGAGGGTTAGGGTTAGGATTAGGGATAGGGTACAGGTTAGTTTTAGGGTTAGGGTACGTGTCAGGGTTACGGTTAAGGTTAGGGTTAGGGTTAGGGTATGGGTTAGTGTCAGGGTACGGGTAAGGGTTTTGTTCAGGGTTAGGGTTAGTTTTAGGTTTAGGGTGTGGTTTAGGGTTAGGGTTAGGTTAGAGCTAGGCTATGGGTTAGGGTCACGGTTAGGGTTTTGGTACGGGTTAGGGTTAGGTTTAGGTTACGGGATAGGCTTGGGTACAGGTTAGGTCAAGGGTTACGGTTAGGTTTAGGGTATGGTTTAGGGTTAGGGTTAGCGTCAGGGTTAGGGTTAGGGTTAATGTTAGGGTACGGGTTAGGGATAGGGTATGGGTTAGGGTTAGGTTTAGGGTTAGGGTTAGGGTTAGGGTTAGTGTTAAAATACGGGGTAGGGTTAGTGTTAGGGTTAGGGTTAATGTAAAGGTTAGGCTTAGGGTTAGGTTTAGGGTTAGGATACGGGTTAGGGTTAGGTTCAGGGTACGGGATTGGGTTAGCGTACAGGTTAAGTTTAGGGTTAGGGTTAGGTTTAGGTTACAGGTTAGGGTTAGGGTATGGGTTAGGGTTAGGTTTAGGGTTAGGGTAGGGTTAGGGTTAAAGTACGGGGTAGGGTTAGTGTTAGGGTTAGGTTTAGGGTTAATGTACGGGTTAGGCTTAGGTTTAGATTTAGGATTAGGATACGGTTTAGGGTTAGGTTCAGGGTACGGGATAGGGTTAGCATACGGGTTAACTTTAGGGTTAGGGTTATGTTTAGGTTATGGGTTAGTGTTAGGGTACGGGTTAGGGTTGGGTTAGGGTCCGGGTTAGGGTTAGGGTTAGGGTTAGTGTAAGGGTTAGGGTTAGGTTTAGGGTCAGGGTTAGGGTTAGGGTTAGTGTTAGAGTACGGCTTAGGGTTAGGGTTGTGGTTAGGACACGGGTTAGTTTTAGGGTTAGGGTACAGGTTAGGGTTATGGTTAAGGTTAGGGTTAGGGTTAGGGTATGGGTTAGGGTTAGGTTATGGTTAAGGGTTATGGTTTGGGTTAGGGTTAGGGTTAAGTTTAAGGTGCGGCTTAGGTTTAGGGTTAGGGTTAGTGTAAGGGTTATAGTTAGGTTTAGGGTTAGGTTTAGGATTTGGTTTAAGGTTACGTTTAGGGTCAGGATTAGGGTTAGTGATAGGGTTATGGTACGGGTTAGTGTTAGGTTTGGGGTTAGGGTACATATTGGTTTTAGGGTTAGGCTACGGGTCAGGGTTACGGTTAAGGTTATGGTTAGGGTTAGGGTATGGGTTAGGGTTAGGGTAAGGGTAAGGGTTATGGTTAGGGTTAGGGTTAGTTTTAGTTTTAGGGTGCAGGTTAGGGTTAGGTTTAGGTATAGTGCTAGGTTATGTGTTAGGGTTACTGTTAGGGTTTGGGTACGGGTTAGGGTTAGGGATAGGTTACGGGATAGGGTTGGTAAGGTTTAGGTCAAGGGTTAGGGTTAGGTTTCGGGTACGGGTTACGGTTAGGGTTAGGGTCAGGCTTAGGGTTAGGGTTAGGGTACAAGTTAGGGTTAGGGTTAGGATACGGTTTAGGGTTAGGGTTATGGTATGGATTAGGGTTACAGTACGGGTTAGGGTTAGGGTTAGGGTTAGAGTATGGTTAGGGTTAGGGTTAGGTTTAGGGTTAGAGTACGGGTTAGGGTTAGTGTTAGGTTAGGTTTAGGGTTAGGGTTCGTTTACGGGTTAGGGTTAGGTTCAGGGTACGGGATAGGTTTAATGTACGGATTAAGTTTAGGGTTAGGGTTAGGTTTAGGGTGCGGGTTAGGGTTAGGGTTAGAGTACGGGTTTGGGTTACTTTTAGGGTATGGGTTAGGTTTACCATTTGGGTATGGGTTAGGGTAAGGGTTAGGTTTAGGGTTAGGGTTTAGGGGTAGGGTTAGGGTTAGGCTACGGGTAGGGTTAGGGTACAGGTTAGGGTTAGGGTAAGGGTTCAGGTTAGGTTTAGTGTACCGGTTAGGGTTAGGGTTAGGGTTAGGGTTATGGTACGGGTTAGGGTTAAGTGTACGGTACGGGATAGTGTTAGTGTACGTTTTTGGTCTAGGCTTTGGGTTAGGTTTAGTGTGTGGGTTAGGGTTAGGATTAGGGTTAGGGTACGTGTTAGGGTTAGGTTTTGGGTACGGGAGAGGGTTACGTTTAGGGTTAGGGTACGGGTTAGGTTTAGGGTTAAGTAAGGGTTTTTGTTAGGGTACGGGTTAGGGTTAGAGTACGGGCTAGCGTTAGGTTTAGGTTTAGGGTTAGGGTTAGAGTACGGGTTAGGGTTAGAGTTAATGTTAGGGTTAGGGTAGTGTACGGATAGGGTTAGGGTTAGGGTTAGGGTTAGGGTTAGCGTACGGGTTTGATTTAGGTTTAAGGTACGGGATAGGGTTACGGTACTGGTTAAGTTTAGGGTTAGGTTTAGGTTTAGGTTATGGTTTAGGGTTAGGTTACGGGTTAGAGTTACGGTTAATGTTAGGGTTAGTGTTAGGGTATGGGTTAGGGTTAGGTTACGGGTAAGGGTTATGGTTAGGGTTAGGGTTAAGTTTAGGTTTAGTGTGCGGATTAGGCTGAGGGTTAGGGTTAGGTTTAGAACTATTGTATGGTTTAGGGTTACTGTTAGGGTTTGATTACGGGTGAGGGTTAGGTTTAGGGTACGAGATAGGGTTGGGTTCAGGTTAGATCAAGGGTTAGGTTTAGGTTTAGGGTACGGGTTAGGGTTAGGTTAGGTTTAGGGTTAGGGTTAGGGTATGGGTTATGTTTAGGTTACGGGTTGGGGTTAGGTTTAGAGTCAGGGTTAGAGTTAGGGTTAGGATATGAGTTAGGGTTAGGGATAGGTTTAGGGTACGTGTTAGGGTTAGGGTTAGGTTTAGGGTACGGGTCAGGTTTAGGGTACGCGTTAGGGTTAGGGTCAGGTTTAGGGTTAGGTTACCAGTTAGGGTTAGGGTTAGGGTACGGGTTTGGGTTAGGTTTAGTGTTAGGGTTAGAGTACGGGTTAGGGTTAGTGTTAGGTTTAGGGAAAGGGTTAGGTTTAGGGTTAGGGTACGGGTTAGGTTTAGGGTTAGGGTTAGAGTATGGTTAGGGTTAGGGTTAGGGTTAGGGTTCAAGTACAAGTTAGGGTTAGTGTTAGGTTTAGGGAAATGGTTAGGTTTAGGGTTAGGGTACGGGTTAGGGTTATGTTACGGTTAAGGCTTATGGTTTGGGTTAGGGTTAGGGTTAAGTTTAGGGTGCGGGTTAGGTTAGGGTTAGGGTTAGAGTTCGGGTTTGGGTTTGGGTTAGTGTTAGGGTACGGGTTAGGTTTACCGTTTGGGTACGGGTTAGGGTAAGGGTTAGGGTTAAGGTTAAGGTTAGGGGTTAGGGTTAGAGTTAGGGTTAGGCTACGGGTAGGGTTAAGGTACGGGTTAGGGTTACGGTTAGTGTTCGGGTTGGGTTAGGGTACGCGTTAGGGTTAGAGATAGGGTTAGGGTTAGGGTTGGGGTTAGTGTTAGGGTTACATTACAGGTTAGGGTTAAGGTTAGGGTACTGGATAGGGTTAGTGTACGTGTTAGGTCTAGGTTTAGGGTTACGTCAGGTGTGTGGGATAGGGTTTGAGTTAGTGTACGTGTTAGGCTTAGGGGTTGGGTATGGGTTAGCATTACGTTTAGGTTAGGGTACGAGTTAGGTTTAGGGTTAGGGTTAGGGTACGGTTTATGGTTAGGGTACGGGTTAGGATTAAGGTTAGGCTTATGTTTAGGGTTAGGGTGAGGGTTAGGGTGCGGGTTAGGGTTACTGTACGGGTAGGGTTAGGGTTAGGGTGAGTGTTAGGGTTAGAGTACGGTTATGGTTAGGGTTAGAGTTAGGGTTAGAGTAAGGGTTATGGTTAGTGTTAGGGTTATTGTTAGGGTATGGGTTAGGGTTAGGGTACGGGTTAGGGTTAGGGTTTGGGTTAGGGTTAGAGTACGGGGTAGGGTTAGTGTTAGGGTTAGGGTTAGGTTTAGGGTTAGGGTTAGGGAACGGGTGAGGGTTAGAGTTAGGGTTAGGGTTAGAGTACGGGGTAGTTTTAGTGTTAGTGTTAGGGTTAGGGTTAATGTACGAGTTAGGCTTAGGAATAGGTTTAGGGTTAGGTTACGGGTTAGGATTAGGTTTAGGGTTAGCCTACGGGTTAAGTTTAGGGTTAGGTTAAGGTTACGGGTTAGGTTTAGGTTTAGGTGTGGGGTAGGGTTAGGGTTAGGGTTAGGGTTAGGGTACGGTTTAGGGTTAGGGTTGGGGTTAGGGTACAGGTTAATTTTAGTGTTAGGGTACGGGTCAGGGTTATGGTTACGTTTAGGGTTAGGGTTAGGGTATGTGTTAGGGTTAGCGCTAGGCTATGGGTTAGGGTTACTGTTAGGGTTTGAGTACGGTTTAGGGTTAGGGTTAGGATTAGGGTTAGGGTTAGGGTATGGGTTAGGCTTAGGGTACGGTTTATGGTTAGGGTTGGGGTCAGGGTTAGGGTTAGGTTTAGGGTTAGGGTACGGGTTAGGGTTAGGTTTAGGGTACGGGTTAGGGTTAGGTTTAGGGTTTGGGTACGGTTTAAGTTTAGGGTACAGGTGAGGGTTAGGGTTAGAGTTAGAGTACATGGTAGGGTTAGTGTTAGTGTTAGGGTTAGGGTTAGGGTATGGGTTAGGCTTAGGGTACGGGTTAGGGTTAGGGTTAGGGTCAGGTTTAGGGTTAGGGTTACGGTTAGGGTACGGGTTAGGGTTAGGTTTAGGTTACGGGTTAGGGTTAGGTTTAGGTTTAGGGTACGGGTTAGGTTTAGGGTACGGGTTAGGGTTAGGGTGAGGGTCAGGGTTAGGGTTAGGGTTAGGGTACGAATTAGGGTTAGGGTTAGGGTACGGTTTAGGGTTAGGCTTATGGTACGGGTTAGGGTTACAGTACGGGTTAGGGTTAGGGTGAGGGTTAGGGTTAGTGAGGGGGTTAGGGTACGTGTTAGGGTTAAGGTTTGGGTATGGGTTAGGGTTACGTTTAGGGTTAGAGGACGGGTTAGGTTTAGGGTTAGGGTAAGGGTTAGTGTTAGGGTACAGGATAGGGTTAGAGTACGGGTTAGGGTTAGGTTAAGGTTTAGGGTTAGGGTTAGAACACGGGTTAGGGTTAGTGTTAGGTTTAGGGTTAGGTTTAGTGTATGGATAGGGTTAGGTTCGGGTTAGGGTTAGGGTACGAGTTAGGGTTAGGTTTAGGGTATGGGATAGGTTTAGTGTACGGGTTAAGTGTAGGTTTAGGGTTAAGTTTAGGTTATGGGTTAGGGTTAGGGTACTGGTACGGGTTAGGTTTAGGTGCGGGTTAGGGTTTGGGTACGGTTATGGTTAGGTTGAGGGTCAGGGTTAGGGTTAGGGATAGGGTTATGGTACAGGTTAGGGTTAGGGTTGGGTTTAGGGTATGGGTTAGTTTTAGGGTTAGGGTACGGGTTAGGGTTAGGGTTAGGGTACGGGATAGGGTTGGGTACGGGTTAGGTCAAAGGTTTGGTTAGGTTTAGGGTACGGGTTAGGGTTAGGTTTAGGTTTAGGGTTAGGGGTAGGGTATGGGTTAGGCTTAGGGTATCGGTTAGGGATAGGGTTAGGGTCAGGGTTAGGATTAGGGTTAATGTTAGGGTACGGGTTAGGGTTAGGTTTAGGGTACAGGTTAGGTTTAGGTTTAGGGTTAGGGTACGGGTTAGGTTTAGGGTACGGGTTAGCGTTAGGGTTAGGTTCAGGGTTAGGGTGCGGGTTAGGGTACGAATTAGTGTTAGGGTTAGGGTATGGGTTAGGGTTAACGTTATGGTACGGGTTACGGTTACATTACTGGTTAGTGTTAGGGTGAGGGTTAGGGTTAGGTTTAGAGTATGGTTAAAGTTAGTGTTAGGGTTAGGGCTAGAGTATGGGTTAGGGTTAGTGTTAGGGTTAGGGTTAGGGTTAGGGGACGGGTAAGGGTTATGATTAGGGTTAGGGTTTGAGTACAGGGTTGGGTTAGTGTTAGGGTTACTGTTAGGGTTAGGGTTAGGGTTAGAGTATGGGTTAGGCTTAGGGTACGGGTTAGGGTTAGGGTTAGATTTAGGGAACGGTTTAAGGTTAGGTTTAGGGTCAGGGTTAAGTTTAGGTTTAAGGTACGATTTAGGGTTAGGTTTAGGGTACGGTTTAGGGTTAGGGTTATGGTACGGGTTAGGGTTACAGTACGGGTTAGGGTTATTGTGGGAGTTAGGGTTTGGGTTAGGGTTAGGGTACATTTAGGGTTAGGGTTTGGGTGCGTGTTAGGGTTACGTTTAGGGTTAGGGTACGGGTTAGGTTTAGGGTTAGGGTAAGGGTTAGTGGTAGGGTATGGGATAGGTTTAGATGTCGGGTTAGGGTTAGCTTTAGGGTTAGGATTAAAGTATGGGTTAGGGTTAGTGTTAGGGTTAGGGTTAGGTTATGTGTACGGATAGGGTTAGGGTTAGGGTTAGGGTACGTGTTAGGGTTAGGTTTAGGGTACGGTATAGGGTTAGTGTACGGGTTAAATTTAGGGTTAGGGTTAGGATTAGGTTATGGGTTAAGGTTAGGGTACGGGTTAGGGTTAGGTTTATGTGCGGGTTAGGGTTAGGGTACTGGTTAGGGTTAGGTTTAGGGTCAGGGTTAGGGTTAGGGATAAGGTTATTGTATGGGTTAGGGTTAGGGTTGGGGTTAGGGTATGGGTTACTTTTAGGGTTAGGGTACAGTTTAGGGTTATGGTTAAGGTTAGTGTTAGTGTTAGGGTATGGGTTAGGGTTAGGGTACGGGTAAGGATTATGATTAGGGTTAGGGTTAGGTTTAGGTTTAGGGTCGGGTTAGGCTTAGTGTTAGGGATAGGGTTAGCGCTAGGGTATGGGTTAGGGTTACTGTTAGGGTTAGGGTACTGGTTAGGGTTAGGTTTAGTGTCAGGGTTAGGGTTAGGGATAGGGTTATGGTACGGGTTAGGTTTAGGGTTGGGGTTAGGGTATGGGTTAGTTTTAGGGTTAGGGTACGGGTTAGGGTTACGGTTAAGGTTAGGGTTAGGGTTAGGATATGGGTTAGTGTTAGATTATGGTTAAGTGTTTTGGTTTGGGTTAGGGTTAGGGTCAGGGTTAGGGTTAGTGTTAGGGTACGAATAGGGTTAGGGTTTGAGTACGAATTAGGATTAGCGTTATGGTACGGGTTAAGGTTACAGTACCGGTTAGGGTTAGGGTGAGGTTTAGGGTTAGTGTTAGAGTATGGTTAAAGTTAGTGTTAGGGTTAGTGCTAGAGTACGGGTTAGGGTTAGTGTTAGTGTTAGGGTTAGGGTTAGAGTACGGGTACGGGTACGGTTTAGGGTTAGGGTTAGATAACGGGTAGGGTTAGTGTTAGGGTTAGGGTTAGGGTTAGGTTTAGTGTATGGGTTAGGATTAGGGTATGGGTTAGGGTTAGGGTAAGGGTCAGGTTTAGGGTTAGGGTTAGGGTAAGGGTACGGGTTAGGTTTAGGTTTAGTGTACGGGTTAGGGTTAGGGTCAGGGTTAGGGTTAGGGTACGAATTAGGGTTAGGTTTAGGGTACGTTTTAGGGTTAGGGTTATGGTACGGGTTAGGGTTACAGTACTGGTTAGGGTTAGGGTGAGGGTTAGGGTTAGGGTTAGTATATGTTTTAGGGTTAGGGTTTGGGTACGGGCTAGTGTTAAGTTTAGGGTTAGGGTATGGGTTATGTTTAGGGTTAGGGTTAGGGAGGGTACGGTTTAGGGTTAAGGTTCAGGATAGGGTTAGTGTTAGGGTCAGGTTAGGGTTAGGTTTGGGGTCCGGGTTAGGGTTAGGGTTAGGGTTAGTTTTAGCGCTAGGGTATGGGGTAGGGTTTTCTTAGGGTTTAGGTACGGGTTAGGGTTAGGGTTAGGGTACGGGATAGGTTTGGGTACGGGTTAGGTCAAGGGTTAGGTGTAGGTTATGGGTTATGGTTAGGGTTAGGTTTAGGGTTAGGGTTAGGGTATGGGTTAGGCTTAGGGTACGGGTTAGGGTTAGGATTAGGTTCAGAGTTAGGATTAGGGTTAGGGTTAGGGTACGGGTTAGGGTTAGGTTTAGGGTACGGGTTAGGGTTAGGTTTAGGTTTAGGTTTCGGGTTATGTTTAGGGTACGGGTTAGGGTTAGGGTTAGGTTCAGGGTTAGGTTTAGGGTTAGGGTACGAATTAGGGTTAGGGTTAGGGTACAGGTTAGGTTTAGCGTTATGGTATGGGTTAGGGTTACAGTACGGGTTAGGGTTAGGGTGAGGGTTAGGGTTAAGGTTAGAGTACGGTTAAAGTTAGTGTTAGGGTTAGGGCGAGATTACGGGTTAGGGTTAGTGTTAGGTTTAGGGTTAGGATTAGGGTATGGGTACGGGTAAGGGTTAGGGTTAGGGTTAGAGTACAAGGTAGGGTTAGTGTTAGGTTTAGGGTTAGGGTTAGGGTTAGGGTATGGGTTAGGCTTAGGGTACGGGTTAGGGTTAGGTTTAGGGTCAGGTTTAGGGTTAGGGTTAGGTTTAGTGTACTGGTGAGGTTTAGGTTTAGGGTACGGGTTAGGGTTAGGGTTAGTGTCAGGGTTAGGGTTAGGGTTAGGGTTAGGGTACGAATTAGGGTTAGGTTTAGTGTACGGTTTTGGGTTAGGGTTATGGTACGGGTTAGGGTTACAGTACTGGTTAGGGTTAGGGTGAGGTTTAGGGTTAGGGTTAGGGTTAGGGTTAAAGTACGTGGTAAGGTTAGTGTTAGTGTTAGGGTTAGGGTTAATGTATGGGTTAGGCTTAGGTTTAGGTTTAGGGTTAGGATACGGGTTAGGGTTAGGTTCAGTGTACGGGATAGGGTTAGCGTACGGGTTAAGTTTAGGGTTAGGGTTAGGTGTAGGTTACGGGTTAGGGTTAGCGTTAGGGTTAAAATACGGGTTAGGTTTAGGGTACGGGTTAGGGTTAGGGAACGGGTTAGGGTTAGGTTTAGGTGCGGGTTAGAGTTAGGGTTAGGGTTAGGGTTTGGTTTAAGGTTAGGTTTAGGGTCAGGGTTTGGGATAGGCTAATGGTACGGGTAAGGGTTAGGTTTGGGGTTAGGGTACAGGTTAGTTTTAGGGTTAGTGTACGGGTCAGGGTTATGGTTAAGGTTAGGGTTAGGGTTAGAATATTGGTTACGGTTAGAGTACGGGTAAGTGTTATGGTTAGGGTTAGGGTTAGGTTTAGGTTTAGGGTGCGGGTTAGGGTTTGGGTTAGGGTTAGTGCTAGGTTATGGGTTAGGGTTACTGTTAGGGTTTGGTACGGGTTAGGTCAAGGGCTAGGGTTAGGGTTACTGTTAGGGTTTGGTACGGGTTAGGTCAAGGGCTAGGGTTAGGCTTAGGG
Organism: Urocyon cinereoargenteus; assembly: GCA_032313775.1. Classification (NCBI taxonomy): domain Eukaryota; kingdom Metazoa; phylum Chordata; class Mammalia; order Carnivora; family Canidae; genus Urocyon; species Urocyon cinereoargenteus. Next base: position 2,776,463 of record JAVLSZ010000049.1, read on the forward strand.
TACAGGTTAGGGTTAAGTTTAGATTAGGGTTAGAGTTAGGGGTAGGGTACGAGTTAGGATTAGGGTTTGGTTTAGGGTATGGGTTAGGGTTAGGATTAGGGTTAGAGTACGGGTTAGGTTTAGGGTACGGGTTACGGTTAGTGTTAGGGTCAGGGTTAGGGTTAGGGTTAGGGTACAAGTTAGGTTTAGGGTTAAGGTACGGGTTAGGGTTAGTGTTATGGTACGGGTTAGGTTTACAGTACTGGTTAGGGTCAGTGTGAGGGTTAGGGTTAGGGTTAGAGTATGGTTAGGGTTAGGGTTACGGTCAGAGTACGGGTTAGGTTAGTGTTAGGTTAGGTTTAGGGTTAGGGTTAGTGTACGGGTTAGGGTTAGGGTTAGGGTTAGGGTTAGGGTTAGGTTTAGAGTGCGGGGTAGGGTTAGTGTTAGGGTTAGGGTTAGGCTTAATGTACGGGTTAGGCTTAGGTTTAGGTTTAGTGTTAGAATACTGGTTAGGGTTAGGTTCAGGGTACGGAATAGGGTTATCGTATGGGTTACGTTTAGGGTAAGGGTTAGGTTAAGGTTACGGGTTAGGGTTAGGGTACGGGTTAGGTTAGGTTTAGGGTGCGGATTAGGGTTAGGGTTAGGATTAGTGTAAGGTTTAGGTTAAGTTTAGTGTCAGGGTTAGGGTTATTTAGGGTACTGTTTAGGGTTAGGGTTGGGGTTAGGGTATGTGTTACTGTTAGGTTTGGGGTTAGGGTACGGGTTAGTTTTTGGGTTAGGGTACAGGTTAGGGTTATGGTTAAAGTTAGGGTTAGGGTTAGGATATGGGTTTGGGTTAGGTTACGGTTAAGGGTTATGGTTTGGGTTAGGGTTTGGGTTAAGTTTAGGGTGCAGTTTAGGGTTAGGTTTAGGGTTAGGGTTAGTGTTAGGGTTAGAGTACGGGTTTGGGTTAGTGTTAGGGTACGGGTTAGGTTTACCGATTGGGTGCGGGTTAGGGAAGGGTTAGGTTTAGGGTTAGGGTTTAGGGTTATAGATAGGGTTAGTCTACGGGTAGGGTTAGGGTACGGGTTAGGGTTAGGATTAGGGTTCGGGTTAGGGTTAGTGTACGGTTTAGGGTTAGGTTTAGGTTTAGGATTAGTGTTATGGTTATGATACGGGTTAGGGTTAAGTTTGGGGTATGGGATAGGTTTAGTGTACGTGTTAGGTCTAGGGTTAGGGTTGGTTTAGTGTGCGGGTTAGAGTTAGGGTTAGGGTACGCGTTAGGGTTAGGGTTTGGTTACGGGTTATGGTTAGGTTTAGGTTACGGGTTAGGTTTAGGGTTAGGGTTAGGGTACGGTTTAGGGTTAGGTTACGGGTTATGGTTAGGTTTAGGTTACGGGTTAGGTTTAGGGTTAGGGTTAGGGTACGGTTTAGGGTTAGGGTTCGGGTTAGGGTTAGGTCAGGGTTAGGTTTAGGGTTAGGGTTAGGGTTAGCATTATAGTACGAGTTAGGGTTAGAGTTAGGGTTAGGTTTAGGGTTAGAGTACGGGTTTCGGTTAGTGTTAGGGTTAGTGTTAGTGTTAGAGTACGGGTTAGGGTTAGAGTAGGGGTTAGGGTTAGGTTTAGGGTTAGGGTTAGAGTGCGGGTTAGGGTTAGTGTTAGTGTTAGGGTTAGGGTTAGGGTTAGTGTACGGATAGGGTTAGGGTTAGGGTACGGGTTAGGGTTAGGTTTAGGATACGGGGTAAGGTAAGTGTACGGGTTAAGTTTAGGATTAGGGTTAGGTTTATGTGATGGGTTATGTTTAGGGAACGGGTTAGGGTTAGGTTTAGGTGCGGGTTAGAGTTAGGTTTAGGGTCAGGGTTTGGATTTGGTTTAAGGTTATGTTTATTGTCAGGATTAGGGTTAGGGATAGGGTTATGGTACGGGTTAGTGTTAGGTTTGGGGTTAGGGCACAGGTTAGTTTTAGGGTTAGGCTATGGGTCAGGGTTACGGTTAATGTTATGGTTAGGGTTAGGGTATGGGTTAGGGTTAGGGTACGGGTAAGGGTTATGGTTAGGTTTAGGGTTAGGTTTAGTTTTAGTGTGCGCGTTAGGGTTAGGGTTAGGGTTAGTGTTAGGTTATGTGTTAGGGTTACTGTTAGGGTTTGGGTACGGGTTAGGGTTAGGGATAGGTTACGGGATAGGGTTGGTAAGGTTTAGGTCAAGGGTTAGGGTTAGGTTTCGGGTACGGGTTACGGTTAGGGTTAGGGTCAGGCTTAGGGTTAGGGTTAGGGTACAAGTTAGCATTAGGGTTAGGATATGGTTAGGGTTAGGGTTATGGTACGGGATAGGGTTAGAGTATGGGTTAGAGTAAGGGTGAGGTTTAGGGTTAGAGTATGGTTAGGGTTAGGGTTAGGGTTAGGGTTAAAGTACGGGTTAGGGTTAGTGTTAGGTTAGATTTAGGGTTAGGGTTAGTGTACGGGTTAGGGTTAGGGTTAGGGTTAGGGTACGAGTTAGGGTTAGGTTTAGGGTACGGGATAGGTTTAGTGTACGGGTTAAGTGTAGGGTTAGGGTTATGTTTAGGTTATGGGTTAGGGTTAGGTTATGGGTACGGGTTTTGTTTAGGTGCGGGTTAGGGTTAGGGTATGGGTTATGGTTAGGTTTAGGGTCAGCGTTAGGGTTAGGGATAGGGTTATGGTACAGGTTAGGGTTAGGGTTGGGGTTAGGGTATGGGTTAGTTTTAGGGTTAGGGTACGGGTTAGGGTTATGGTTAAGGTTAGGGTTAGTGTTAGGGTATGGGTAGGGATAGGGTTAGGTTTAGGGTTAGCGTAAGTGCTAGGGTTAGGGTTTGGGCACGGGTTAGGGTTATGTTTAGGGTTAGGGTACGGTTTAGGTTTAGGGTTAGGTTAAGGGTTAGCGCTAGGGTATGCGTTAGGGTTACTGTTAGGGTTTGGGTACGGGTAAGATTTAGGGTTAGGGTACGAAATAGGGTTGGGTACAGGTTAGGTCAAGGGTTAGGGTTAGGTTTAGGGTACGGGTTAGGGTTAGGGTTAGGTTTAGGGTTAGGGTTACTGTTAGGGTTAAAGTACAGGGTAGGGTTTGTGTTAGTGTTAGGTTAGGGTTCATGTACGGGTTAGGCTTATGGTTAGGTTTAGGGTTAGGATACGGGTTAGGGTTAGGTTCAGGGTATTTGATAGTGTTAGCGTACTTGTTAAGTTTAGGGTTAGGTTTAGGTTTAGGTTACGGTTAGGGTACAGGTTAGGGTTAGGTTTAGGGTTAGGGTTAGGGTTAGGGTTAAAGTACGGGGTAGGGTTAGTGTTAGTGTTAGGGTTAGGGTTAATGTACGGGTTAGGCTAAGGGTTAGATTTAGGGTTAGGATACGGTTTAGCGTTAGGTTCAGGGTACGGGATAGGTTTAGCGTACGGGTTAAATTTTGGGTAAGGTTTAGTTTTAGGTTTCGGGTTAGGGTTAGGGTACGGGTTAGGGTTAGGTTTAGGATCCGGGTTAGGGTTAGGATTAGGGTTAGTGTAAGGGTTAGGGTTAGGTTTAGGGTTGGTTAGGGTGAGGGTTAGTGTTAGAGAACAGGTTAGGGTTAGGGTTGGGGTTAGGTTATGGGTTAGTTTTAGGTTTAGGGTACAGGTTAGGGTTATGGTTAAGGTTAGGGTTAGGGTTAGGGTATGGGTTAGGGTTAGGTTACGGTTAAGGGTTATGTTTTGGTTTAGGGTTAGGGTTAAGTTTAAGGTGCGGGTTAGGGTTAGAGTACGGGTTTGGGTTAGTGTTAGGTTACGGGTTAGGTTTACCATTTGGGTACGGGTTAGGGTAAGTGTTAGGGTTAGGGTTAGGGTTAGGGTTAGAGTTAGGGTATGGGTTAGGGTTAGGGTACGGGTTAGGTCTATGGTTAGGTTTAGGGTTAGGTTTAGGTTTAGGGTGCGGCAGGCTTAGAGTTAGGGTTTGGGTGAGCCCTAGGGTATGGGTTAGGGTTACTGTTAGGGTTTGGGTACGGGTTAGGTTTAGGGTAAGGGTACGTGATAAGGTTGGGTACGGGTTAGGTCAAGGGTTAGGGTTAGGTTTAGGGTACATGTTAGGGTTAGGGTTAGGTTTAGGGTTAGGGTTAGGGTATGGGTTAGGTTTAAGGTACAGGTTAGGGATAGGGTTAGGGTCAGGGTTAGGGTTAGGGTTAGGGTACAAGTTAGGGTTTAGGGTTAGGTTTAAGGTACGGGTTAGGGTTAGGGTTACGGTTAGGGTACGGGTTAGGGTTAGGTTTAGTGTACGGGATAGGTTTAGGGTTAGGTTTAGGGTTACAGTAATGGTTAGGGTTTTGTTAGGGTTAGGGTTATGGTTAGTGTACGGATAGGGTTAGGGTTAGGGTTAGGATTAGGGAACGTGTTAGGGTTAGCTTTAAGGTATGGGATAGGGTTAGTGTACGTGTTAAGTTTAGGGTTAGGTTTAGGTTTAGGTTACGGGTTAGTGTTAGGGTATGGTTTAGGGTTAGGTTTAGGGTCAGGGTTAGGCTTAGGGATAGGGTTATGGTACGGGTTAGGGTTAGGGTTGGGGTTAGGGTACGGGTTAGTTTTAGGGTTAGGGTATGGGTTAGAGTTACGTTTAAGGTTAGGGTTAGTGTTAAGGTATGGGTTAGGGTTAGGGTATGGGTTAGGTTTATGGTTAGGGTTAGGGTTAGGTTTAGGTTTAGGGTGCGGGTTAGGCTTAGAGTTAGGGTTTGGGTTAGCCCTAGGGTATGGGTTAGGGTTACTGTTAGGGTTTGGGTACGGGTTAGGTTCAGGGTAAGGATACGGGATAGGGTTGGGTACAGGTTAGGTCAAGGGTTAGGGTTAGGTTTAGGGTACATGTTAGGGTTAGGGTTAGGGTCAGGGTTAGGTAGGGTTAGGGTACGAGTTAGGGTTAAGGTTAGGTTTAGGGTATGCGTTAGGGTTAGGGTTAGGGTTAGGGTATGGGTTAGGTTTAGTTTACGGGTTAGGGTTAGGGTTAGGGTCAGGTTTAGGGTTAGAGTACGAGTTAGGGTTAGGGATAGGTTACGGGTTAGGGTTAGGGTTATGTTACGAGTTAGGGTTACAGTACGGGTTAGGGTTAGGGTGAGGGTTAGGGTTAGGGTTAGAGTACGGTTAGGGTAGGGTTAGGGTTAGAGTATGGGTGAGGGTTAGTGTTAAGGTTAGGGAAAGGGTTAGGGTTAGGGTTAGGGTACGTTTTATGGTTAGGGTTAGTGTTAGGGTTAGGGTTAGAGTATGGGGTAGTGTTAGTGTTAGGTTTAGGGTTAGGTTTAATGTACGAGTTAGGCTTAGGATTAGGTTTAGGGTTAGGTTACGGGTTAGGGATAGGTTTAGTGTACGGGATAGATTTAGCGTACGATGTTAAGTTTAGGTTTAGGGTTAGGTTTAGTTTATGGGTTAGGGTTAGAGTACGGGTTAGGGTTAGGTTTAGGGTGAGGGTTAGGGTTAGGTTTAGGTTAGTGTACGGTTTAGGGTTAGGTTTAGGGTCAAGGTTAGGGTTAGGGTTAGTGTTAGGATATGGGTTAGTTTTAGGGTTGGTGTTAGGGTAGGGGATAGGTTTAGGGTAATGGTACGGGTGAGGGTTACGGTTAAAATTAGGGATAGGTTTAGGGTGTGGGTTAGGGTTAGCGTACGGTTAAGGGTTATGGTTAAGGTTAGGGTTAAGTTTAGGGTGTGGTTTAGGGTTAGGGTTAGGGTTAGGGTTAGGGGTTAGGGTTAGAGTTAGGGTTAGGCTATGGGGTAGGGTTAGAGTACGGGTTAGGGTTAGGTTTAGGGTTTGGGTTATAGTATAGGTTAGGGTTATTTTTAGGGTTATTTTTAGGGTTTGAGTACGGTTTAGGGTTAGTGTTAGGGTTAGGGTTAGTGTTAGGGTACGGGTTAGGGTTAGAGTTCGGGTTAGGGTTTGGTTTAGGGTTAGGTTTAGGGTATGTGTCAGCATTAGGGTACGGGTTAGTGTTAGGGTTAGGGTCAGGGTTAGGGTTAGTGTTAGGGTACGAGTTAGGGTTAGGGTTAGGTTTAGTGTATGGGTTAGGGTTAGGGTTGGGGTAAAGGTACGGGTTAGGTTTAGGGTTAGGGTCAGAGTTTGGGTTAGAGTGCGAGTAAGGGTTAGGGATTGGGTACGCGTTAGGTTTAGGGTTATGTTACGGGGTAGGGTTACAGTACGGGTAGGGTTAGGGTGAGGGTTAGGGTTAGGGTTAGTGTACGGTTATGGTTTGGGTTAGGTTTAGGTTTAGGATTAGAATACAGGTTAGTGTTAGTGTTAGGGTTAGGGTTAGGTTTAGCGCTAGGGTATGGGTTAGGGTTACTGTTAGTGTTTGGGTACGGGTTAGGGTTAGGGTTAGTGTACGGGATTGGGTTGGGGACCGGTTAGGTCAAGGGTTAAGGTTAGGTTTAGGGTTCGGTTTAGGGTAATGGTTAGGTTTAGGGTTAGGTTTAGTGTATGGGTTAGGCTTAGGGTACAGGTTAGGGTTAGTGATAGGGTCAGGATTAGGGTTAGGGTTAGGGTACGAGGTAGGGTTAGGGTTAGGTTTAGGGCTTGGGTTAGGGTTAGGGTTAGTGTTAGGGTTAGGGTTAGGGTTAGGTTTAGGGTTAGCGCTACGGTATGGGTTAGGGTTACTGTTAGGGTTTGGGTTTGGGTTTGGGTTACGGTTAGGTTACGGGATAGGGTTGGGTACGGGTTAGGTCAGGGTTAGGGTTAGGTTTAGGGTACGGGTTAGGGTTAGGGTAGGATTAGGTTTAGGGTTAGGGTATGGGTTAGGCTTAGGGTACGGGTAAGTGTTAGGATTAGGGTCAGGGTTAGCTTTAGGGTTAGGGTTAGGGTTAGGGTTAGGGTACGGGTTAGGGTTAGAGTACGGGGTAGGGTTAGTGTTAGGGTTAGGGTTATGGTTAATGTACGGGTTAGGCTTAGGGTTAGGTTTAGGGTTAGGATACGGGTAAGGGTTAGGTTTAGGGTACGGTATAGGGTTAGCTTACGGGTTCAGTTTAGGGTTAGGGTTAGGTTTAGTTTAGGGGTTAGGGTTAGGTTATGGGCTAGAGTTATGTTTAGGGTGTGGGTTAGGATAAGGTTTAGGGTTACTGTAGGGTTAGGGTTAGGTTTAGGGTCAGGGTTAGGATTAGGTTAGTGTTAGGGTGTGGGTTAGGGTTAGGGTTGGGGTTAGGGTACGGGTTAGTTTTAGGGTTAGGGTACGGGTTGGGGTTATGGTTAAGGTTAGGGTTACGGTTAAGGTATGGGTTAGGGTAAGGTTACGGTTAAGGGTTATGGTTTGGGTTAGGGTTAGGGTTACGTTTAGGGTGCGAGTTAGGGTTAGGCTTAGAGTACGGGTTTGGGTTAATGTTAGGTTACGGGTTAGGTTTACCGTTTGGGTACGGGTTAGGTTAAGGGTTAGGGTTAGGGTTAGGCGTTAGGGTTAGAGTTAGGGTTAGGGTACGGGTAGGGTAGGGTACGGGTTAGGGTCAGGGTTAGGGTTCGTGTTAGTTTTAGTGTACGGGTTAGGGTTAGGGTTAGGGTTAGGGTTAGTGTTAGGGTTACGTTACGGGATAGGGTTAAGGTTACAGTACGGGATAAGGTTAGTGTACGTGTTAGGTCTAGGGTTAGTGTTAGGTTTAGTGTGCGGGTTAAGGTTAGGTTTAGGGTACGTGTTAGGGATAGGGTACGGGTTAGGGTTAGGTTTAGGGTTAGGGTTAGGGTTAGGGTTAGGGTTAAAGTACGGGGTAGGGTTAGTGTTAGGGTTAGGGTTAGGGTTAATCTACGGGTTAGGCTTAGGGTTAGATTTAGGATTAGTATACGGTTTAGGGTTAGGTTCAGGGTTCGGGATAGGGTTAGCATACGGGTTAATTTTAGGGTTAGGATTAGGTTTAGGTTATGGGTTAGGGTTAGGGTACGGGTTAGGGTTAGGTTTAGGGTCGGGGTTAGGTTTAGGGTTAGTGTTAGTGTAAGGGTTAGGGTCAGGTTTATGGTCAGGGTTAGGGTTAGGGTTAGTGTTAGAGTACGGGTTAGGGCTAGCGTTGGGTAAGGGTACGGGTTAGTTTTAGGGTTAGGGTACAGGTTAGGGTTATGGTTAAGGTTAGGGTAGGGTTAGGGTATGGGTTAGGGTTAGGTTACGGTTAAGGGTTATGGATTGTGTTAGGGTTAGGGTTAAGTTTAAGGTGCAGGTTAGGGTTAGGGTTAGGGTTAGAGTACGTTTTGGGTTAGTGTTAGGGTACGGGTTAGGTTTACCATTTGGGTACGTGTTAGGGTAAGGGTTAGGGTTAGGGTTAGGGGTTAGGGTTAAAGTTAGGGTTAGGCTACGGTTACGGTTAGTGTACGGGTTAGGGTTAGGGTTCGGGTTCGGGTTAGGTTTAGTGTACGGTTTAGGGTTAGGGTTAGGGTTAGAGTTAGGTTTAGTGTTAGGGTTACGGTACGGGTTAGGGTTAAGTTTTCGGTATGGGATACGTTTAGTTTACGTGTTAGGTCTAGGGTTAGGGTTAGGTTTAGTGTGCGGATTATGGTTAGGTTTAGGGTTAGGGTATGTGTGAGGGTTAGGGATTGGGTACGGGTTAGGGTTACTGTTAGGGTTAGGGTACGGGTTAGGTTTAGGGTTAGGGTAAGGGCTAGTGTTAGGGTACGGGTTAGGGTTAGAGTATGGGTTAGGGTTAGGTTTAGGGTTAGGTTTACTGTTAGAGTACGGGTTAGGGTTAGTGTTAGGTTTCGGGTTAGGGTTAATGTACGGATAGGTTTAGAGTTAGGGTTAGGATTTGGGTACGGGTTAGGGTTAGGTTTAGGGTACGGGATAGGGTTAGTGTACGCGTTAAGTTTAGGGTTAGGGTTAGGTTTAGGTTATGGGTTAGGGTCAGGGTACGGGTTAGGGTTAGGTTTAGGTATAGTTATGGTTACGGTTAGTTTTAGGTTTAAGGTGCGTGTTAGGGTCAGGGTTAGGGTTAGTGTACGAGTTAGGATTAGGGTTAGGTTTAGGGTACGGGTTAGGGTTAGGGTTAGAGTACGGGGTAGGGTTAGTGTTAGGGTACGTGTTAGGTTTAGTGTTTGGGTACGGGTTAGCGTTATGTTTATGTTAGGGTACGGGTTAAGTTTAGGTTTAGGGTTAAGGTACGGTTTAGGCTTAGGGAACGGGTTAGGGTTAGGGTTAGGGTTCGGGTTAGGGTTAATGTTTGGTTTAGGGTTAGGGTTAGGGTTAGGGTTAGGTTTAGGGTTAGGGGTACGTTACGGTTTAGGTTAAGGTTTCCGTATGGGATAGGTTTAGTTTACGTGTTAGGTCTAGGTTTAGGGTTAGGTTTAGTGTGCGGGTTAGGGTTAGGGTTAGGGTATGTTTTCGGGTTAGCGTTTGGGTACGGGTTACGGTTACGTTTAGGGTTAGGGTACAGGTTAGTTTTAGGGATAGGGTACAGGTTAGGGTTATGGTTAAGGTTAGGGTTACTGTTAGGTTATGGGTTAGTGTTAGGGTACGGGTTAGGTTTATGGTTAGGGTTAGGGTTAGGTTTAGGTTTAGGGTGCGGGTTAGGCTGAGAGTTAGCGTTTGGGTTAGCCCTCGGGTATGGGTTAGGGTTACTGTTAGGGTTTGGGTACGGGTTAGGTTTAGGGTAAGGGTACGTGATAGGGTTGGGTACGGGTTAGGTCAAGGGTTAGGGTTAGGTTTAGGGTACGGGTTAGGGTTAGGGTTAGGTTTAGGGTTAGGGTTAGGGTATGGGTTAGGTTTAGGGTACACATTAAGGATAGGTTTAGGGTCAGGGTTAGGGTTAGGGTTAGGGTACGTGTTAGGGTTAGGGTTAGGTTTAGGGTACGGTATAGGGTTAGGGTTAGGGTACGGGGTAGGTTTAAGGTACAGGTTAGGGTTAGGGTTAGTGTCAGGTTACAAGTTAGGGTTAAGGTTAGGGTACGGTAAGTGTTATGGTTATGGTTACGGTTAGTTTTATGTTTAAGGTGCGTGTTAGGGTCAGGGTTAGGGTTAGGGTACGAGTTAGGGTTAGGGTTAGGTTTAGGGTACGGGTTAGGGTTAGGGTTAGGGTATGGGGTAGGGATAAGGTACGGGTTAGGGTTAGGGTTAGGGTCAGGGTTAGGTTTAGGGTTAGGGTTGGGGTACGGGTTAGGGTTAGGTTTAGGGTACGGTTTAGGGTTAGTGTTAGGGTACGTGTTAGGTTTAGGGTTTAGGTACGGGTTAGCATTATGTTTATGTTAGGGTACGGGTTAGGTTTAGGTTTAGGGTTAAGGTACGGTTTAGGCTTAGGGAACGGGTTAGGTTTAGGGTTAGGGTCAGGGTTAGGGTTAGGTTTTGGGTTAGGGTTAGGGTTAGGGTTAGGGTAAAGGTTAGGGTTACTGTACGGGTTAGGATTAGGGTTAGGGTTAGGTCTAGGTTTAGGGTTGTAGTACGGGTTAGGTTTTGAGTTAGGGGAGGTATAGGTTTAGAGTACGGGTTAGGGTTGCTGTTATGGTTAGGGTTAGTGTTAGGGTACGGTTAGGGTTAGAGTACGGGTTAGGGTTAGGTTTAGGGTTAGGGTTATGGTTAGAGTACGGGTTAGGGTTAGTGTTCATGTTAGGGTTAGTGTTAGGGTTAGTGTTCGGATAGGGTTAGAGTTAGAGTTAGGTTTAGGGTACGGGTTAGGGTTAGTTTTAGGGTACGTGATAGGGTTAGCGTACGGGTTAAGTTTAGGGTTAGGGTTAGGTTTAGGTTACGGGTTAGGGTTAGGGTACGGGTTAGGGTTAGGTTTAGGTGAGGGTTAGGGTTAGGGTACGGATTAGGGTTAGGGTTAGGTGAGGGTTAGGGTTAGGGTTAGGTTTAGAGTGCGGGTTAGGGTTAGGTTTAGGTTAGTGTACGGTTAAGGGTTACGTTTAGGGTCAAGGTTAGGGTTAGGGTTAGTGTTAGGGTATGGATTAGTTTTAGGATTGGGGTTAGGGTACGGGTTAGTTTTAGTGTTATGGTACGGGTTAGGGTTACGGTTAAAGTTAGGGATAAGGTTAGGGTGTGGATTAGTGTTAGCGTACGGTTAAGGGTTATTGTTAGGGTTAGGGTTAGGGTTAAGTTTAGGGTGCGGTTTAGGGTTAGGGTTAGGGTTAGGGTTAAGGGTTAGGGTTAGAGTTAGGTTTAGGCTATGGGGTAGGGTTAGAGTACGGGTTAGGGTTAGGTTTAGGGTTTGGGTTATAGTATGGGTTAGGGTTAGAGTTAGGGTTATTTTTAGGGTTAGATTATAGTTTAGGGTTAGTGTTAGGTTTAGGTTTGTGTTAGGGTACGGGTTAGTGTTAGAGTTCGGTTTAGGTTTTGGTTTAGGGTTTGGGTTAGGATATGGGTCAGGTTTAGGGTACGGGTTAGTGTTAGGGTTAGGTTCAGGGTTAGCTTTAGTGTTAGGGTACGAGTTAGGGTTAGGGTTAGGTTTTGGGTACGGGTTAGGGTTAGGGTTAGGTTTAGGGTTAGGGTCAGTGTTAGGGTTAGAGTACGAGTAAGGGTTAGGGATTGGGTACGGGTTAGGGTTAGGGTTAGGTTTAGGGTTAGGGTCAGTGTTAGGTTTAGAGTACGAGTAAGGGTTAGGGATTGGGTACGGGTTAGGTTTAGGGTTATATTATGGGGTAGGGTTACAGTACGGGTAGGGTTAGGGTGAGGGTTAGGGTTAGGGTTAGAGTACGGTTATGGTTTGGGTTAGGGTTAGGGTTAGGATTAGAGTACGGGTTAGGGTTACTGTTAGGGTTAGGGTTAGGGTTAGGTTTAGCGCTAGGATATGGGTTAGGGTTACTGTTAGTGTTTGGGTACGGGTTTGGGTTATGGTTAGGTTACAGGATAGGGTTGGGTACGGGTTAGGTCAGGGTTAGGGTTAGGTTTAGGGTTCAGTTTAGGGTAGTGGTTAGGTTTAGTGTTAGGTTTAGTGTATGGGTTAGGCTTAGGGTACAGGTTAGGGTTAGTGATAGGGTCCGGATTAGGGTTAGGGTTAGGGTACGAGGTGGGTTAGGGTTAGGTTTAGGGCACGGGTTAGGGTTAGGGTCAGTGTTAGGGTTAGAGTGAGAGTAAGGGTTAGGGATTGGGTACGCGTTAGGTTTAGGGTTATGTTACGGGGTAGGGTTACAGTACGGGTAGGGTTAGGGTGAGGGTTAGGGTTAGGGTTAGTGTACGGTTATGGTTTGGGTTAGGTTTAGGTTTAGGATTAGAATACAGGTTAGTGTTAGTGTTAGGGTTAGGGTTAGGTTTAGCGCTAGGGTATGGGTTAGGGTTACTGTTAGTGTTTGGGTACGGGTTAGGGTTAGGGTTAGTGTACGGGTTAGGGTTGGGGACCGGTTAGGTCAAGGGTTAGGGTTAGGTTTAGGGTTCGGTTTAGGGTAATGGTTAGGTTTAGTGTTAGGTTTAGGGTATGGGTTAGGCTTAGGGTACAGGTTAGGGTTAGTGATAGGGTCAGGATTAGGGTTAGGGTTAGGGTACGAGGTGGGTTAGGGTTAGGTTTAGGGTTAGGCTACGGGTTAGTGTTAGGGTTAGAGTACAGGGTAGGGTTAGTGTTAGGGTTAGGTTTATGGTTAATGTACGGGTTAGGCTTAGGGTTATGTTTAGGGTTAGGATACGGGTTAGGGTTAGGTTATAGGCTAGAATTATGTTTAGGATTCGGGTTAGGATAAGGGTTAGCGTTACTGTAGGGTTAGGGTTAGGTTTAGGGTCAGGGTTAGGATAAGGTTAGTGTTAGGGTATGGGTTAGGGTTAGGGTTGGGGTTAGGGTACGGGTTAGTTTTAGGGTTAGGGTATGGGTTAGGGTTATGGTTAAGGTTAGGGTTAGGGTTAAGGTATGGGTTAGGGTTAGGTTACGGTTAAGGGTTATGGTTTGGGTTAGGGTGAGGTTTACATTTAGGGTGCGAGTTAGGGTTAGAGTTAGAGTACGGGTTTGGGTTAGTGTTAGGGTACGGGTTAGGTTTACCGTTTGGGTACGGGTTAGGTTAAGGGTTAGGGTTAGGGTTAGGGTTAGGCGTTAGGTTTAGAGTTAGGGTTAGGGTATGGGTAGGGTTAGGGTACAGGTTAGAGTTAGGGTTAGGGTTCGGGTTAGTTTTTGTGTACGGGTTAGGGTTAGGGTTAAGTTTAGGGTTAGTGTTAGGGTTACGGTACGGGATAGGGTTAAGGTTACAGTACGGGATAAGGTTAGTGTATGTGTTTGGTCTAGGGTTAGTGTAAGGTTTAGTGTGCGGGTTAGAGTTAGGTTTATGGTACGTGTTAGGGATAGGGTACGGGTTAGGGTTAGGGTTAGGTTTAGGATTAGGGTTAGAGTTAGGGTTAGGGTTAAAGTACGGGGTAGTGTTAGTGTTAGGGTTAGGGTTAGGGTTAATGTACGGGTTAGGCTTAGGGTTAGGTTTAGGGTTAGGATACGGGTTAGGGTTAGGTTCATTGTACGGGATAGTGTTAGCCTACAGGTTAAGTTTAGGGTTAGGGTTAGGTTTAGGTTACGGGTTAGGTTTAGGGTACGGGTTAGGGTTAGGTTTAAGGTTAGTGTTAGGGTTAGGGTTAAAGTACGGGGTAGGGTTAGTGTTAGGGTTATGGTTCGGGTTAATGTACGGGTTAGGCTTAGGGTTAGATTTAAGATTAGGATATGGTTTAGGGTTAGGTTCAGGGTTCGGGATAGGGTTAGCATACGGGTTAATTTTAAGGTTAGGGTTAGGTTTAGGTTACGGGTTAGGTTTAGGGTACGGGTTAGGGTTAGGTTTAGGGTCGGGTTAGGGTTAGGATTAGGGTTAGGGTTAGTGTAAGGGTTAGGGTTAGGTTTAGGGTCAGGGTTCGTGTTAGGGTTAGTGTTAGAGTACGGGTTAGGGTTAGGTTTGGGGTTAGGGTACGGGTTAGTTTTAGGGTTAGGGTACAGGTTAGGGTTATGGTTAAGGTTAGGGTAGGGTTAGGGTATGGGTTAGGGTTAGGTTACGGTTATGGGTTATGGTTTGGGTTAGGGTTAGGGTTAAGTTTAAGGTGTGGGTTAGGGTTAGGGTTAGGGTTAGAGTATGAGTTTGGGTTAGTGTTAGGGTACGGGTTAGGTTTACCATTTGGGTACGGGTTAGGGTAAGGGTTAGGATTTTGTTAGGGGTTAGGGTTAAAGTTAGGGTTAGGCTACGGGTACGGTTAGGGTACGGGTTAGTGTTAGGGTTAGGGTTCGGCTTAGGTTTAGTGTACGGTTTAGGGTTAGGGTTAGGGTTAGGGTTAGGGTTAGGGTTAGGGTTAGGGTTAGTGTTAGGGTTATGGTACGGGTTAGGGTTAAGGTTTCGGTACGGGATACGTTTAGTTTATGTGTTAGGTCTAGGGTTAGGGTTAGGTTTAGTTTGCGGGTTAGGGTTAGGTTTGGGTTTAGGGTACGTGTGAGGGTTAGGATTTGGGTACGGGTTAGGGTTACTGTTAGGGTTAGGGTATGGGTTAGGTTTAGGGTTAGGGTAAGGGCTAGTGTTAGGGTACGGGTTAGGGTTAGATTACGGGTTAGCGTTAGGTTAAGGGTTAGGTTTAGGTTTCGATTACTGGTTAGGGTAGTGTTAGGGTTAGGGTTATGGTTAATGTACGGATAGGGTTAGAGTTAGGGTTAGGGTTAGGGTACGGGTTAGGGTTAGGTTTAGGGTACGGGATAGGGTTAGTGTACGCGTTATGTTTAGGGTTAGGGTGAGGTTTAGGTTACAGAAAAGGGTTAGGGTATGGGTTAGGGTTAGGTTTAGGTGCGGGTTAGGGTTAGGGTATGGGTTATGGTTAGGTTTAGGGTAGGGTTAGGTTTAGGTTTAGGGTGCGGGTTAGGCTTAGAGTTAGGGTTTGTGTTAGCCCTAGGGTATGGGTTAGGGTTACTGTTAGGGTTAGGGTACGGGTTAGGTTTAGGGTTAGGGTACGGGATAGGGTTGGGTATGGGTTAGGTCAAGTGTTAGGGTTAGGTAAGGGTACGGGTTAGGGTTAGGTTTAGGGTTAGGATTAGGGTATGGGTTAGGTTTAGGTTACAGGTTAGGGTTAAGGTAGGGTTAGGGTTAATGTACGGCTTAGGCTTAGAGTTAGATTTAGGGTTAGGATACGGTTTAGGGTTAGGTTCAGGGTACGGGATAGGGTTAGCGTATGGGTTAACTTTAGGGTTAGGGTTAGGTTTAGGTTACGGGTTAGGGTTAGGGTACCGTTAGGGTCAGGTTTAGGGTCCGGGTTAGTGTTAGGGTTAGGGTTAGTGTAAGGGTTAGGGTTAGGTTTAGGGTCAGGGTTAGGGTTAGGTTTAGTGTTAGAGTACGGGTTAGGGTTAGGGTTGGGGTTAGGGTACGGGTTAGTTTTAGGGTTAGGGTACAGGTTAGGGTTATATTTAAGTTTAGGGTTAGGGTTAGGTTTAGGGTTAGGTTTAGTGTTAGAGTACTGGTTAGGGTTAGTGTTAGGGTTAGTGTTAGGGTAAGTGTACGGATAGGGTTAGAGTTAGGTTTAGGGTTCGGGTTAGGGTTAGGTTTAGGGTACGGGATAGGGTTAGTGTACGTGTTAAGTTTAGGGTTAGGGTTAGGTTTAGGTTATGGGTTAGGGTTCGGGTACGGGTTAGGGTTAGGTTTAGGTGCGTGTTAGGGTTAGGGTACGGGTTATGGTTAGGTTTAGGGTCAGGGTTAGGTTTAGGGATAGGGTTATGGTACGGGTTAGGGTTAGGGTTGGGATTAGGGTATGGGTTAGTTTTAGGGTTAGGGTACCGGTTAGGGTTATAGTTAACGTTAGGGTTAGTGTTAGGTTACGGGTTAGTGTTAGGGTACAGGTTAGGTTTATGGTTAGGGTTAGGGTTAGGTTTAGGTTTAGGGTGTGGGTTAGGCTTAGAGTTAGGGTTTGGGTTAGCCCTAGGGTATGGGTTAGGGTTAATGTTAGGGTTTGGATATGGGTTAGGTTTAGGGTAAGGGTACGTGATAGGGTTGGGTACAGGTTAGGTGAAGGGTTAGGGTTAGGTTTAGGGTATGGGTTAGGGTTAGGGTTAAGTTTAGGGTTAGGGTTAGGGTATGGGTTAGGTTTAGGGTACACATTAAGGATAGGGTTAGGGTCAGGGTTAGGGTTAGGTTTAGGGTACGTGTTAGGGTTAGGGTTAGGTTTAGTGTACGGGATAGGGTTAGCGTACGGGTTAACTTTAGGGTTGTGCTTAGGTTTAGGTTACGGGTTAGGGTTAGAGTACGGGTTAGTGTTAGGATTAGGGTCAGAGTTAGGGTTAGGGTTAGTGTTAGGGTATGGGTTAGGGATAGGGTTGGGGTTAGGGTACAGGTTCATTTTAGGGTTAGGGTACGGGTTAGGGTTACAGTTAAATTTAGGGATAGGGTTAGGGTGTGGTTTAGGGTTAGGGTATGATTAAGGGTTACGGTTAGGGTTAGGGTTAGGGTTAAGTTTAGGGTGTGGTTTAGGTTTAGGGTTAGGGTTAGGGTTAGGGTTAGGGTTAGAGTACGGGTTTGGGTTAGTGTTAGGGTACGGGTTAGGTTTACCGTTTGGGTACGGGTTACATTAAGGTTTAGGGTTAGGGTTAGGGTTATGGGTTAGGGTTAGAGTTAGGGTTAGGGTACGGGATAGGGTTAGAGTCGAGTTAGAGTTAGGGTTAGGATTAGGGTTAGTGTTATAGTACGGGTTAGGGCTAGACTTAGGGTTAGGTTTAGGGTTAGAGTACGGGTTAGGCTTACATTTAGGGTACGAGATAGGGTTAGCGTACGGCTTAAGTTTAGGGTTAGGGTTATGTTTAGGCTACGGGTTAGGGTTAGGGTACGGGTAAGGGTTATGTTTAGGTTTATGGTTAGGTTTAAGTTAGGGTGCGGGTTAAGGTTATGGTTAGGGTTAGTGCTAGGTTATGGGTTAGGGTTACTGTTAGGGTTTGGGTACGGGTTAGTGTTACGGTTAGGTTACGGGGTAGGGTTGGGTACGGGTTAGGTCAAGGGATAGCGTTAGTTTTAGGGTACAGGTTAGGGTTAGGGATGGTTTAGGGTTAGGGTTAGGGTATGGGTTAGGCTTAGGGTACAGTGTAGGGTTAGGGTCCGTGTCAGGGTTAGGGTTAGGGTTAGGGTTAGGATTAGGGTATGGGTTAGGTTTAGGTTACAGGTTAGGGTTAAGGTAGGGTTAGGGTTAATGTACGGCTTAGGCTTAGAGTTAGATTTAGGGTTAGGATACGGTTTAGGGTTAGGTTCAGGGTACGGGATAGGGTTAGCGTATGGGTTAACTTTAGGGTTAGGGTTAGGTTTAGGTTACGGGTTAGGGTTAGGGTACCGTTAGGGTCAGGTTTAGGGTCCGGGTTAGTGTTAGGGTTAGGGTTAGTGTAAGGGTTAGGGTTAGGTTTAGGGTCAGGGTTAGGGTTAGGTTTAGTGTTAGAGTACGGGTTAGGGTTAGGGTTGGGGTTAGGGTACGGGTTAGTTTTAGGGTTAGGGTACAGGTTAGGGTTATATTTAAGTTTAGGGTTAGGGTTAGGTTTAGGGTTAGGTTTAGTGTTAGAGTACTGGTTAGGGTTAGTGTTAGGGTTAGTGTTAGGGTAAGTGTACGGATAGGGTTAGAGTTAGGTTTAGGGTTCGGGTTAGGGTTAGGTTTAGGGTACGGGATAGGGTTAGTGTACGTGTTAAGTTTAGGGTTAGGGTTAGGTTTAGGTTATGGGTTAGGGTTCGGGTACGGGTTAGGGTTAGGTTTAGGTGCGTGTTAGGGTTAGGGTACGGGTTATGGTTAGGTTTAGGGTCAGGGTTAGGTTTAGGGATAGGGTTATGGTACGGGTTAGGGTTAGGGTTGGGATTAGGGTATGGGTTAGTTTTAGGGTTAGGGTACCGGTTAGGGTTATAGTTAACGTTAGGGTTAGTGTTAGGTTACGGGTTAGTGTTAGGGTACAGGTTAGGTTTATGGTTAGGGTTAGGGTTAGGTTTAGGTTTAGGGTGTGGGTTAGGCTTAGAGTTAGGGTTTGGGTTAGCCCTAGGGTATGGGTTAGGGTTAATGTTAGGGTTTGGATATGGGTTAGGTTTAGGGTAAGGGTACGTGATAGGGTTGGGTACAGGTTAGGTGAAGGGTTAGGGTTAGGTTTAGGGTATGGGTTAGGGTTAGGGTTAAGTTTAGGGTTAGGGTTAGGGTATGGGTTAGGTTTAGGGTACACATTAAGGATAGGGTTAGGGTCAGGGTTAGGGTTAGGTTTAGGGTACGTGTTAGGGTTAGGGTTAGGTTTAGTGTACGGGATAGGGTTAGCGTACGGGTTAACTTTAGGGTTGTGCTTAGGTTTAGGTTACGGGTTAGGGTTAGAGTACGGGTTAGTGTTAGGATTAGGGTCAGAGTTAGGGTTAGGGTTAGTGTTAGGGTATGGGTTAGGGATAGGGTTGGGGTTAGGGTACAGGTTCATTTTAGGGTTAGGGTACGGGTTAGGGTTACAGTTAAATTTAGGGATAGGGTTAGGGTGTGGTTTAGGGTTAGGGTATGATTAAGGGTTACGGTTAGGGTTAGGGTTAGGGTTAAGTTTAGGGTGTGGTTTAGGTTTAGGGTTAGGGTTAGGGTTAGGGTTAGGGTTAGAGTACGGGTTTGGGTTAGTGTTAGGGTACGGGTTAGGTTTACCGTTTGGGTACGGGTTACATTAAGGTTTAGGGTTAGGGTTAGGGTTATGGGTTAGGGTTAGAGTTAGGGTTAGGGTACGGGATAGGGTTAGAGTCGAGTTAGAGTTAGGGTTAGGATTAGGGTTAGTGTTATAGTACGGGTTAGGGCTAGACTTAGGGTTAGGTTTAGGGTTAGAGTACGGGTTAGGCTTACATTTAGGGTACGAGATAGGGTTAGCGTACGGCTTAAGTTTAGGGTTAGGGTTATGTTTAGGCTACGGGTTAGGGTTAGGGTACGGGTAAGGGTTATGTTTAGGTTTATGGTTAGGTTTAAGTTAGGGTGCGGGTTAAGGTTATGGTTAGGGTTAGTGCTAGGTTATGGGTTAGGGTTACTGTTAGGGTTTGGGTACGGGTTAGTGTTACGGTTAGGTTACGGGGTAGGGTTGGGTACGGGTTAGGTCAAGGGATAGCGTTAGTTTTAGGGTACAGGTTAGGGTTAGGGATGGTTTAGGGTTAGGGTT
The DNA here is from genome assembly GCA_032313775.1 of Urocyon cinereoargenteus. Taxonomy (NCBI): domain Eukaryota; kingdom Metazoa; phylum Chordata; class Mammalia; order Carnivora; family Canidae; genus Urocyon; species Urocyon cinereoargenteus. The sequence continues at coordinate 2,795,366 of JAVLSZ010000049.1, forward strand.
AGGGTATGGGTTAGGCTTAGGGTACAGTGTAGGGTTAGGGTCCGTGTCAGGGTTAGGGTTAGGGTTAGGGTTAGGGTTAGGGTACGGGTTAGGTTTACTGTACAGGTTAGGTTTAGGTTTAGGGTTAGGGTTAGGTTTAGGGTTATAGTCCGGGTAAGGGTTAGGTTGAGGGTAAGTGTACGGGTAGGGTTAGTGTTAGTGTTAGGTTTAGGGTTAGGGCTAGTGTACGGATAGGGTTAGGGTTAGGGTTAGGGTACGGGTTAGGGTTACATTTAGGGTATGAGATAGGGTTAGCGTACGGGTTAAGTTTAGGGTTAGGGTTATGTTTAGGCTACGGGTTAGGGTTAGGGTACTGGTTAGGGTTAAGTTTAGGTGCCGGTTAGCGTTAGGGTTAGCGTTAGGGTTAGGGTTATAGTATGGGTTAGGGTTAGAGTGACGGTTAGGTTTAGGGTTAGAGTACGGGTTAGGGTTAGTGTTAGGGTTAGGGTTAGTGTTAGGTTACGGGTTAGTGGTAGAGTTCGGGTTAGGGTTAGGTTTAGGGTTAGGTTTAGGGTTAGAGTATGGTTTAGGGTTAGTGTTAGGTTTAGGGTTCAGTTTAGGGTTAGTGTACAGATAGGGTTAGGGTTAGGGTTAGGGTTAGGGTTAGGGTTAGGGTACGGGTTAGGGTTAGTTTTAGGGTACGGGATAGGGTTAGCATACGGGTTAAGTTTAGGGTTAGGGTTAGGTTTAGGTTAGGGTTTAGGGTTAGGGTACAGCTTAGGGTTAGGTATAGGTGAGGATTAGGGTTAGGGTTAGGGTTAGGGTTAGGGTACGGGTTAGGGTTAGGGTTGGTGTTAAGGAACGTGTTAGTTTTAGGGTTAGGTTACGGGTCAGGGTTATGGTTAAGTTTAGTTTTAGTGTTAGGGTATGGCTTAGGGTTAGGTTACGGGTAAGGATTATGGTTAGGGTTAGGGTTAGGTTTAGGTTTAGGGTGCGGGTTAGGGTTAGGTTTAGAGTTATGGTTAGCGCTAGGGTATGGGTTAGGGTTACTGTTAGGGTTTGGGTATGGGTTTGGGTTAGGGTTAGGTTACAGGATAGGGTTGGGTACGGATTAGGTCAAGGGATAGGGTTAGGTTTATGGTACGGGTTAGGGTTAGGGATGGTTTAGGGTTAGGTTTAGGGTATGGCTTAGGCTTAGGGTACGGGTTAGGTTTAGGGTTAGTATTAGGGTTTGGGTTAGGGTACGGGTTAGGTTTACTGTACCGCTTAGTGTTAGGTTTTGGTTAGGGTTAGGGTTAGGGTTATAGTCCGGGTTAGGGTTAGGTTTAGGGTTAGAGTACGGGTTAGGATTAGTGTTAGTGTTAGTGTTAGGGTTAGGGTTAGTGTACGGATAGGGTTAGGGTTATGGTTAGGGTACGGGTCAGGGTTAGGTTTAGGGTACGAAATAGGGTTAGCGTACGGGTTAACTTTTGGGTTAGGGTTAGGTTTAGGTTACGGGTTAGGGTTAGGGTACGGGTTAGGTTTAGGGTTACGGTTAGGGTGAGGTTTAGGGTTATAGTATGGGTTAGGGTTAGAGTTAGGGTTAGGTTTAGGGTTGTAGTACGGGTTAGGGTTAGTGTTTGGGTTAGGTTTAGTGTTAGGGTACGGGTTAGGGTTAGAGTATGGGTTAGGGTTAGGTTTAGGGTTAGGGTTAGGGTTATAGTACGGTTTAAGTTTAGTGTTAGTTTAGGGTTAAGGTTAGGGTTAGTGTACGGATAGGGTTAGGGTTAGGGTTAGGGTACGGGTTAGGGTTAGGTTTAGGGTACGAGATACGATAGCGTACGGGTTAAGTTTAGGGTTAGGGTTAGGTTTTGGTTACGGGTTAGGGTTAGGGTACGGTTTAGGGTTAAGTTTAGGTGCGGGTTAGGGTTAGGGTTAGTGTTAGGGTTAGGGTTAGTGTTAGGGTACGGGTTAGTGTTAGAGTTGGGTTTAGGGTTAGGTTTAGGGTTAGGGTTAGGTTTAGAGTACGGTTTAGTGTTAGGGTTAGGGTTAGGTTTAGGGTACGGGTTAGGGTTAGGTTTAGGGTACGGGATAGGTTTAGCGTACAGGTTAAGTTTAGGGTTAGGGTTAGAGTTTGGGTTAGGGTTAGGTTTAGGGTTAGGGTTAGGGTTAGAGTACGGTTAAGGGTTAGTGTTAGGTTTAGGGTTAGGGTTAGGGTACGGGTTAGATTTAGGTTTAGGGTACGGGATAGGTTTAGCGTACGGGTGAAGTTTAGGGTTAGGGTTAGGTTTAGGTTACGGGTTAGGGTTAGGGTACGGGTTAGGGTTATGTATAGGTGAGGGTTAGGTTTAGGGTTAGGGTTAGTAAGGGTTAGGGTTAGGTTTAGGGTTAAGGTATGGGTTAGGGTTATGTTACGGTTAAGGGTTATGGTTTGGGTTAGGGCAGTTTTAAGTTTAGGGCGCGGGTTAGGGTTAGGTTTAGAGTACGAGTTTGGGTTCGTGTTAGGTTATTGGTTAGGTTTACCGTTTGGGTACGGTTTAGGGTAAGGGTTAGGGTTAGGTTTAGGGTTAGGGGTTAGGGTTAGAGTTTGGGTTAGGCTATGTGTAGGGTTAGGGTACAGGTTAGGGTTAGGGTTAGGGTTCGGGTTAGTGTTATTGTACGGTTTAGGGTTAGGTTTAGGGTTAGGGTTAGGGTTAGTTTTAGGGTAACAGTACGGGTTAGGGCAAAGTTTATGGTATGGGATAGGGTTAGTGTACCTGTTAGGTCTAGGGTTAGGGTTAGGTTTAATGTGTGGGTTAGGGTTAGGTTTAGGGTGACGGCTAGGGTACGTGTTAGGGTTAGGGTTTGGGTACGAGTTAGGGTTACGTTTAGGGTTAGGGTAAGTTTTAGTTTTAGGGTACGGGTTAGGGTTAGGGTTAGGGTCAGGGTTAGGATTAGGGTTAGGTTTAGGGTACAGGTTAGGTTTATGTTTAGGGTACGTGTTAGGGTTAGGTTTAGGGTTAGGGTACGGTTTAGGTTTAGGGTATGTGTTAGGGTTAGGTTAGGGTTAGGGTATGAATTAGGGTTAGGGTTAGGATACGGGTTAGGGTTAACATTATGGTAGGGGTTAGGGTTACAGTACGGGTTAGGGTTATGGTGAGGGTTAGGGTTAGGGTTAGAGTACGGTTAAATTAGTGTTAGGGTTAGGGCTAGAGTACGGGTAGGGTTAGTGTTAGGGTTAGGGTTAGGGTTAGGGTACGGGTTAGGGTTAGGGTTCGGGTGTGGGTTAGGGTTAGTGTTACGGTTAGTTTAAGGGTTAGGGTTAGGTTTAGCGTCAGGGTTAAGGTTAGGATTAGTGTTAGGGTACGGGTTAGGGTTAGGTTTGGGGTTAGGGTATGGGTTAGATTTCGGTTAGGGTACAGGTTAGGATAATGGTTATGGTTATTGTTAAGGTTAGTGTTAGGGTTAGGGTATGTGCTAGGGTTAGGTTACGGTTAAAGGTTTTGGTTTGGGTTAGGGTTAGGGTTAAGTTCAGGGTGCGGGTTAGTGTTAGGGTTAGATTACGGGTTTGGGTTAGTGTTAGGGTACGGGTTAGGTTTACCGTTTGGGTACGTGTTAGGGTAAGGGTTAGGGTTAGGGTTAGGGTTAGGGTTAGGGTTAGGGGTTGGGGTATTGTTAGGGTTAGGCTACGGTTAGGGTCAGGGTACGGGTTAGGGTTAGGGTTAGGGTTTGGGATAGGGTTAGTGTACGGGTTAGGGTAGGGTTAGGGTTAGGGTTAGGGTTAGTGTTAGGGTTACGGTACAGGTTAGAGTTAAGGTTACGGTACGGGATAGGGTTAGTCTATGTGTTAGGTCTAGGTTTAGGTTTAGGTTTAGTGTGCGGGTTAGGGTTAGTGTTAGGGTTAGGTTTAGGGCACATATTAGGGTTAGGGTTTGGGTAAGGGTTAGGGTTACATTTAGGGTTAGGTTACGGGTTAGGTTTAGGGTTAGGTTAAGGGTTAGTGTTAGGGTAAGTGTTAGGGTTAGAGTACGGGTTAGGGTTAGGTTTAGGGTTAGGGTTAGGGTTAGAGTACGGGTTAGGGTTAGTTTTAGGGTTAGGGTTAAGGTTAGTGTACGGATAGGGTTACGGTTAGGGTTAGGGTTAGGGTACGGATTAGGGTTAGGTTTAGGGTACGGGATAGGGTTAGTGTCTGGGTTAATTTTAGGGTTAGGGTTATGTTTAGGTTACGGGTTAGGGTTAGGGTCCGGGTTAGGGTTAGGTTTAGTTGCGGGTTAGGGTTAGGGTACGGGTTAGGGTTAGGTTTAGGGTCAGGTTTAGGGTTAGGGATAGGGTTATGGTACGAGTTAGGGTTAGGGTTGGTGTTAGGGTATGGGTTAGTTTTAGGGTTAGGGTACGGGTTAGGGTTATGGTTAAGGTTAGGGTTAGGGTTAGGGTGTGGGTTAGGGTTCGTGTACGGTTAAGGGTTATGGTTATGGTTAGGGTTAGGTTTAAGTTTAGGGTGTGGTTTAGAGTTAGGGTTAGGGTTAGAGTTCGGGTTTGGGTTAGTGTTCGGGTGTGGGTTAGGTATAAGGTTTGGGTACGGGTTAGGGTAAGGGTTAGGGTTAGGGTTAGGATTTAGGGTTAGAGTTAGGGTTAGGCTATGGGATAGTGTTAGAGTATGGGTTAGGGTTAGGTTTAGGGTAAGGGTTAGGGTTAGGGTTATAGTACGGGTTAGGGTTAGAGCTAGGGTTAGGTTTAAGGTTAGAGTACGGGCTAGGTTTAGTGTTAGGGTTAGGGTTAGGGTTAGGTTTAGTGTACGATTAGGGTTAGGGTTAGGGTACGGGTTAGGGTTAAGTTTAGGGTTAGAGTACGGGTTAGGGTTATTGTTAGGTTTAGGGTTAGGGTTAGTGTACGGATAGGGTTAGGGTTAGGGTTAGGGTTAGGGTATGGTTTAGGGTTAGGTTTAGGTGCGGGTTAGGGTTAGGGTACGGGTTAGGGTTAGGTTTAGGGTCAGGGTTAGGGTTAGGGATAGGGTTATGGTATGGGTTAGGGTTAGGGTTGGGGTTACGGTACGGGTTAGTTTTAGGGTTAGGGTTATGGTTAAGGTTAGGTTTAAGGTTAGGGTATGGGTTAGGTTTAGGGCACGGGTAAGGGTTATGGTAGGGTTAGGCTTACGTTTAGATTTAGGGTGCGGGTTAGGCTTAGGGTTAGGGTTAGGGTTAGCGCTAGGGTATGGGGTAAGGTTACTTTTGGGTTTGGGTACGGGTTAGGGTTAGGTTTAGGGTACGAGATAGGGTTGGGTATCGGTTAGGTCAAGGGTTAGGGTTCGGTCTTGGTTACGGGTTAGGGTTAGTGTTAGGTTTAGGGTTAGGGTTAGGGTATGGGTTAGGTTTAGGGTACGTGTTAGGGTTAGGGTTAGGGTCAGGGTTAGGGTTAGGGTTAGGGTATGAGTTAGGGTTAGGGTTAGGTTTAGGGTATGGGTTAGGGTTAGGGTTTGGGTTAGGTTTAGGGTACGGGTTAGGTTTAGGGTACGGTTAGGGTTAGGTCAGGGTTAGGGTTAGGGTACGAGTTACGGTTAGGGTTCGGGTACGGGTTAGGGTTATGTTACGGTTTAGGGTTAGGGTTAGGGTTAGGGTTCAGGTTAGGGATATGTTTAGGGTCCGGGTTAGCGTTAGGGATAGGGTTATAGTACGGGGTAGGGTTAGGGTTGGGGTTAGGGTACGGGTTAGTTTTAGGGTTTGGTATGGGTCAGGGTTACGGTTAAGGTTAGGCTTAGGTTTAGGGTATGGGTTAGGGTTAAGTTTGGGGTTAGGTTATGGGTTAGTTTTAGGGTTAGGGTACGGGTTAGGGTTAGGGTTATGGTTAGGGTACTGGTTAGGGTTAGGTTTAGGGTACAGGCTAGGGTTAGCGTATGGGTTAAGATTAGGTTTAGGGTTAGGTTTAGGTTACGGGTTAGGGTAAGGGAACGGGTTAGGGTTAGGTTTAAGTGAGGTTTAGGGTTAGGGTTAGGAGTTAGGGTTAGAGTTAGGATTAGGCTACGGGTAGGGTTAGGGTACGGGTTAGGGTTAGGATTAGGGTTCGTGTTAGGGTTAGTGTACGGTTTAGGTTTAGGGTTAGGGTTAGGGTTAGTGTTAGGGTTACGATACGGGTTAGGGTTAAGGTTGGGGTATGGGATAGGGATAGTGTACGTGTTAGGTATAGGGTTAGGTTTAGGTTTAGTGTGCGGGTTAGGGTTAGTGTTAGGGTATGTGTTAGGTTTAGGGTTTGGGTACGGGTTAGTGATACGTTTAGGGTTAGGGTACGGGTTAGGTTTAGGGTTAGGGTTAGGGTACGGTTTAGGGTTAGTGTACAGGTTAGGGTTAGGGTTAGGTCAGGGTTAGGGTTAGGGTTAGGGTTAGGGTACGGTTTAGGGTTACTGTACGGGTTAGGGTTATGGTTATGGTTAGGGTTAGGGTTAGCGTTATAGTACAGGTTAGGGTTAGAGTTAGGGTTAGTTTTAGGGTTAGAGTACGGGTTAGGGTTAGTGTTACGGTTAGGTTTAGGGTTAGGGTTAGGGTTAGAGTACAGGTTAGGGTTAGTGTTGGTGTTAGGGTTAGGGTTAGGGTTAGTGTACGGTTAGGGTTAGGGTTAGGGTTAGGGTTAGGTTTAGGGTACGGTTTAGGGTTAGATTTAGGTATAGCGTTAGTGTTAGTCTATGGGTTAGGCTTAGGGTATGGGTTAGGGTTAAAGTTAGGGTACGTTAGGGTTAGGGGTAGGGTACGAGTTAGGGTTCGGGTTACATTAGATTACGGGTTAGGGTTAGGATTAGGGTTAGAGTACGGGTTAGGTTTAGGGTACGGGTTACGGTTAGGTTTAAGGTCTGGGTTAGGGTAACGTTTAGGGTACAATTTAGGGTTAGGGTTAGGGTACGGGTTAGGTTTAATGTTATGGTACGGGTTAGGGTTACAGTACGTGTTAGGGTTAGGGTAGGGTTAGGGTTAGGGTAAGAGTATGGTTAGTGTTAGTGTTAGGGTTAGGGTTAGAGCACGGGTTAGGGTTAGTGTTAGGTTAGGTTTAGGGTTAGGGTTAGTGTACGGGTTAGGGTTAGGGTTAGGGTTAGGTTTAGAGTACTGGGTAGGGTTAGTGTTAGGGTTAGGGATAGGTTTAATGCACGGGTTAGGCTTAGGGTTAGGTGTAGGGTTAGTTACGGGTTAGGGTTAGGGTTAGGGTACGGTTTAGGTTTAGTGTAAGGGATAGGGTTACGTCAGGGTTAGGTTTAGTGTTAGGGTTAGTGTACTGGTTAGGGTTACTGTATGGGTTAGGGTTATGGTTATGGTTAGGGCAGGGTTAGCGTTATAGTACAGCTTAGGGTTAGAGTTAGGGTTAGGTTTAGGGTTAGAGTACGGGTTATGGTTAGTGTTAGGGTTAGGGTTAGTGTTAGAGTACGGGTTAGGGTTAGTGTACGGGTTAGGGGTAGATTTAGGGTTAGGGTTAGGGTTAGAGTACGGGTTAGGGTTAGTGTTAGGGTTAGGTTTAGTGTTAGTGTACGGATAGGGTTAGGGTTAGGGTTAGGGTTGGGGTACGGGTTAGGGTTAGGTTTAGGTTACGGGTTAGGGTACGGGTTAGGGTTAGGGTACGGGTTAGGTTTAGGGTACGGGTTAGGGTTAGGGTTAGGGTCAGGGTTAGGGTTAGGGTTAGGATAACAGTTAGGGGAAGGGTTAGGGTATGGGTTAGGGTTAGGTTTAAGGTACGGGTTTGGGTTACAGGACGGGTTACGGTTAGGTTAGGGTAGAGTACGGTTAGGGTTAGTGTTAGGGTACGTTTAGGGTTAGAGAACGGGTTAGGGTTAGATTTAGGGTTAGGGTTAGGGTTAGAGTAGGGGTTAGGGTTAGTGTTAGGGTTAGGGTTAGGGTTAGAGTTAGTGTTCGGATAGGGTTAGAGTTAGAGTTAGGTTTAGGGTTCGGGTTAGGGTTAGTTTTAGGGTATGGGATAGGGTTAGCGTACAGGTTAATTTTAGGTTTAGGGTTAGGTTTAGATTACGGGTTAGGTTTAGGGTACGGGTTAGGGTTAGGTTTAGGTGTGGGTTAGGGTTAGGGTTAGGGTTAGGTTTTGGTTTAGGGTTAAGTTTAGGGTCAGGGTTAGGGTTAGGGATAGGGTTATGGTACAGGTTAGGGTTAGGGTTGGGTTTAGGGTACCGGGTAGTTTTAAGGTTCGGGTACAGGTCAGGGTTACAGTTATGGTTAGGGTTAGGGTTAGTGTATGGGTTAGGGTTAGGGAACGGGGAAGGATTATGGTTAGGGTAAGTGTTAGGTTTAGGTTTAGTGTGCGGGTTAGGGTTAGGGTTAGGGTTAGCGCTAGGTTATGGGTTAGGGTTGCTGTTAGGGTTTGGGTACGGGTTAGGGTTAGGGTTAGGGTTAGGGTACGGGATAGTTTTGGATACGGGTTAATTCAAGGGTTAGGGTTAGGGTTAGGGTTAGGTTTAGGGTTATGGTACGGGTTACGGTTAAAGTACGGGTTAGTGTTAGGGTGAGGGTTAGGGTTAGGGTTAGAGTACGGTTAGGGTTAGGGCTACAGTTAGGGTTAGAGTACGGGTTACTGTTAGTGTTAAGGTTATGTTTAGGGTTAGGGTTAGGGTTAGGGTTAGGTTTAGAGTTCGGGGTAGGGTTAGTATTAGGTTTAGTGTTAGGGTTAATGTCGAGTTAGGCTTAGTTTTAGGTTTAGGGTTAGGATAAGGGTTAGAGTTAGGTTTAGGGTACGGGATAGGGTTAGCGTATGGGTTAAGTTTAGGGTTAGGGTTAGCTTTAGATTACGGGTTAGTGTTACGGTATGGGTTAGGGTTAGGTTTAGGGTGCAGGTTAGTGTTAGGGTTAGCGTTAGTGTACGTTTAGGGTTAGGTTTAGGGTCAGGTTTAGGGTTAGGGTTAGTGTTAGGGTACAGGATAGCGTTAGGGTTGGGGTTAGGGTACTGGTTAGTTTTAGGTTTAGGGTACGGGTTAGGGTTATGGTTAAGGTTAGGGTTAGGGTATGGGTTAGGGGTAGGTTATGGTTAAGGGTTATGGTTTGGGTTAGCGTTAGGGTTAATTTTAGGGTGCGCGTTAGGGTTAGGGTTAGGTTTAGGGTTAGAGTACGGGTTTGGGTTAGTTTTAGGGTACGGGTTAGGTTTACCGTTTGGGTACGGGTTAGGGTAAGGGTTAGGGTTAGTGTTAGGGTTAGAGTTTAGGGTTAGAGTTAGGGTTAGTCTACGGGTAGTGTTAGGGTATGGGTTAGGTTTAGGGTTAGGGTTCGGGTTAGGGTTAGTGTACGGGTTAGGGTTAGGGTTAGGGTTAGGGTTACGGTACATGTTAGAGTTAGGGTTTGGGTACGGGTTAGGTTTAAGTTTAGGGTTAGGGTACGGGTTAGGTTTAGGTTTAGGGTTAGGGTACGGTTTAGGTTTAGGGTACTGGTTAGGGTTAGGTTTAGGGTCAGGGTTAGGGTTAGGTTTAGGGTTAGGGTTAGGGTTATGGTACAGGTTAGGGTTACGGTGTGGGTTAGGGTTAGGTTTAGGGATTGGGTTAGGTTTAAGGTAAGTGTTAGGGTTACAGTACGGGTTAGGTTTAGAGTTAGGGTTAGGTTTAGGTTACGGGTTAGGGTTAGGGTATGGGTTAGGGTTAGGTTTAGGTGCTGTTTAGGGTTAGTTTTAGGGTTAGGGTTAGTGTACGGGTTAGGGTTAGGTTTAGTGTCAGGGTTAGGGTTAGGGTTAGTGTTAGGGTATGGTTTAGGATTAGGGTTGGGGTTACGGTACGGGTTAGTTTTAGGGTTAGGGTACGGGTTAGGGTTATGGTTAAGTTTAGGGTTAGGGTTAGGGTGTGGGTTAGGGTTAGAGAAGGGTTAACGGTTATGCTTATGGTTAGGGTTAGGGTTAAGTTTAGGGTGCGGTTTAGGGTTAGGGTAAGGGTTAGGGTTAGGGTAAGTTTTAGGTACGGGTTTGGGTTAGTGTTAGGGTACGGGGTAGGGTTAGTGTTAGGTTTAGAGTTAGGGTTAGGGTTAGGGTCCGGGTACGGGTTAGCGTTACGGTTAGTGTACGGGATAGGGTTAAGATTATGGTTAGTGTTAGTGTTAGGGTTAGGGTTAGGGTACGGTTTAGGTTTAGGGTTAGGGTTAGTGTTAGGGTACGGGTTAGAGTTAGTGTACGGGTTAGGTCTAGGGTTAGGGACAGGTTAGCATTAGGGTTAGGGTACGGGATAGGTTTGGGTATGGTTTAGGGTTAGGGTTGGGGTCAAGGTTAGGTTTAGGGTAAGGGTAAGAGTTAGGGAAGGTTTAGGGGTTAGGGTAAGGGTTAGGGTTAGGGTACGGGTTAGGGTTAGGGTATGGGTTAAAGTGAGGGGTAGGGTATGGGTTAGGTTTAGGGTTAGGGTTAGGACTAGGGTTAGGGTTATGGTACATGATTGGGTACAGGTAAGGATTAGGGTTAGGTTACGGGTTAGGGTACAGGTTAGGGTTAGGGTTAAGGTACGTGCAACGGTACGGGTTAGGGTTAGGGTACAGGTTAGGGTTAGGCTTAGTGTTAGTGTATGGGATAGGTTTAGGATTAAGGTGAGGGTTAGGATTAGGGTATTGGTTAGGGTTAGGGTTGGGGTTACGGTACGGGTTAGTTTTAGGGTTAGGGTATGGGTTAGGGTTACGGTTAATGTTAGGGTTAGGGTTAGGTTATTGGTTAAGGATAGGGTACGGATAAAGGTTACGTTTAGTGTTAGGGTTAGGGTTAGGGTATTGTACAGAGTTAGGTTTAGGGTAAGGGATAGGTTTAGTGTACGGGTTAAGTTTAGGGTTAGGGTTAGGTTTAGGTTATGGGTTAGGGTTAGGGTACGGGTTAGGGTTAGGTTTTGGTGAGGCTTTGGGTTAGGGTTAGGTTTAGGGTCAGGGTAATCGTTAGGGATAGGGTTATGGTATGGATTAGGTTTAGGGTTGGGGTTAGGGTACGGGTTAGTTTTAGGGTTAGGTTACGGGTCAGGGTTAGGGATAGGGTTAGTGTTAGGGTTAGGGTTAGCGCTAGGGTATGGGCTAGGGTTACTGTTAGGGTTTGGGTACCGGTTAGGGTTAGGGTTAGGTTATGGGATAGGGTTGGGTACTGGTTAGGCCAAGGGATAGGGTTAGGTTTAGGATTTGGGGTTAGGGTTAGGGTTAGGGTTACGGTTAGGGTTAGGGTTAGGTTTAGGTTTAGGGTTAGGATGAGGGTACAGATTAGGTTTAGCATACGGTTTAGGTCTAGTGTTAGGGTTAGGTTTAGGTGGTGGGTTAGGGTTAGGCATCGGGTTAGGGATCGGGTAAGGGTTAGGGTTAGGGTACGGGTTAGGGTTAGTGTTAGGTTATGGTATGAGTTAGGGTTAGGTTTAGGGTTACTTTTAGGGTATGGGTTAGGGTTTGGGTACGGGTTAGGGTTAGGGTTGCGTTTAGGGTATGGGTTAGTTTAGGGTTAGGGTACGGGTTAGGGTTACGGTTAAGGTTAAGTTTAGGGTTAGGGTATGGGTTAGGGTTAGGTTAAGGTTAAAGGTTAGGTTGTGTTAGGGTTAGGGTTAAGTTTAGGGTGCGGGTTAGGGTTAGGGTTAGGGTTAGAGTACGGGTTTGGTTTAGTGTTAGGGTTCGTGTTAGGTTTACCGTTTGGGTACGGGTTAGGGTAAGGGTTAGGGTTAGGGTTAGGGTTAGGGTTTGGGTACGATTAGGGTTAGGGTTAGGGTTAGGTTTAGGGTTAGGGTTAGTGTACGGGTTAGGGTTAGTGTTTGGGTTAGTGAAAGGGTTAGGGTTAGTGTTAGGGTTAGGGTTACGGTTAGAGTACGTGGTAGGCTTAGTGTTAGTGTTAGGGTTAGTGTTAATGTACAGGTTATGCTTAGGGTTAGGTTTAGAGTTAGGTTACGGGTTAGGGTTTGGTTTAGGGTACGGGATAGGGTTAGCCTACGGATTAAGTTTAGGGTTAGGGTTAGGGTTAGTGTACGGGTTAGGGTTAGGTTTAGTGGCAGGGTTAGGGTTAGGGTTAGGGTTAGGGTTAGAGAAGGGTTAAGGGTTATGCTTATGGTTAAGGTTAGGGTTAAGATTAGGGTGCGGTTTAGGGTTAGGTTTAGGGTTAGGTTTAGGTACGGGTTTGGGTTAGTGTTAGGGTACAGGTTCGGTTTACCGATTGGGTACGGGTTAGGGTAAGGTTTAGGGTTATGTTTAGGATTAGGGTTTAGGGTTAGAGTCTGGGTTAGCCTACGGGATAGGGTTAGGGTACGGGTTACGGTTAGGGTTAGGGTTAGGGTTAGGGTAAGAGTTAGTGTTATAGTACGGGTTAGGTTTAGAGTTAGTGTTAGGTTTAGGGTTAGAGTACGGGTTACTGTTAGTGTTAGGTTTAGGGTTAGTGTTAGGGTACGGGTTAGGGTTAGAGTATGGGTTAGGGTTAGGTTTAGGGTTAGTTTTAAGTTTATAGTACGGGTTAGGGTTAGTGTTAGGGTTAGATTTAGAGTTAGGGTTAGTGTACGGATAGGGTTAGGGTTAGGGTTAGGTTTAGGGTTAGAGTACGGAATGGGTTAGTGTTAGGGTATGGGTTAGGTTTAAAGTTTGGGCACGGGTTAGGGTAAGGGTTAGGGTTAGGGTTAGGGGTTAAGATTAGAGTTAGGGTTAGGCTACGGGTAGGGTTAGGGTACGGGTTAGGGTTAGGGTTAGGGTTCGGGTTACGGTTAGTGTAAGGGTTAGGGTTAGGGTTAGGATTAGGGTTAGTGTTAGGGTTACGATATGGATTAGGTTTAAGGTTACGGTACGGGATAGGGTTCGTGTACGTGTTAGGTCTAGGGTTAGGGTTGGGTTTAGTTTGCGGGTTAGGGTTAGGGTTAGGATTAGGGTTAGGGTACGTGTTAGCGTTAGGGTTTGGGTACGGGTTAGGGTTATGTTTAGGGTTAGGGTACGGGTTAGGCTTAGGTTTAGTGTAAGGGTTAGTGTTAGGGTACGGGTTAGGGTTAGAATTCGGGTTACGGTTAGGTTTAGGATTAGGGTTAGTGTTAGAGTATGGGTTAGGGTTAGTGTTAGGGTTAGGGTTAGGGTTAGGGCATGGATAGGGTTAGGGTTAGGGTTATGGTTAGGGTACGGGTTAGGGTTGGGTTTAGGGTACGGGATAGGGTTAGTGTACGGGTTAAGTTTAGGGTTAGGGTTAGGTTTAGGTTACGAGTTAGAGTTGGGGTATGGGTTAGGGTTAGGTTTAGATGTGGGTTAGGGTTAGGGTATGGGTTAGGGTTAGGTTTAGGGTCAGGGTTAGGGTTAGGGATAGGGTTATGGTCCGGGTTAGGTTTAGGGTTGGGGTTATGGTACGGGTTAGTTTGAGGTTTAGGGTACGGTTTAGGGTTACAGTTAAGGTTATGGTTAGTGTTAGGGTATGGGTTAGGTTTAGGGTACGGTAAGGGTTATGGTTAGGGTTAGGGTTAGATTTAGGTTTAGAGTGCGGGTTAGGCTTAGGGTTCGGGTTAGGGTTAGCGCTAGGGTATGGGTTAGGGTTACTGTTAGGGTTTGGGTATGGGTTAGGGTTAGGATAAGTTACGGGATAGAGTTGGGTACGGGTTAGGTCAAAGGTTTGGGTAGGGTTAGGGGTTAGGGTTATAGTTAGGGTTAGGCTACGGGTAGGGTTAGGGTACGGGTTAGGGTTAGGGTTAGGGTTCGGGTTATGGTTAGTGTACGGGTTAGGGTTCAGTTTAGGTTTAGGGTTAGGTTTATGGTACGGGTTAGGGTTAAGGTTAGCGTACGGTATAGGGTTAGTGTACGTGTTAGGTCTAGGATTAGGGTTAGGTATAGTGTACAGATTCGGGTTAGGGTTAGGGTTAGGGTTCGGGTTACGGTTAGTGTAAGGGTTAGGGTTAGGGTTAGGATTAGGGTTAGTGTTAGGGTTACGATATGGATTAGGTTTAAGGTTACGGTACGGGATAGGGTTCGTGTACGTGTTAGGTCTAGGGTTAGGGTTGGGTTTAGTTTGCGGGTTAGGGTTAGGGTTAGGATTAGGGTTAGGGTACGTGTTAGCGTTAGGGTTTGGGTACGGGTTAGGGTTATGTTTAGGGTTAGGGTACGGGTTAGGCTTAGGTTTAGTGTAAGGGTTAGTGTTAGGGTACGGGTTAGGGTTAGAATTCGGGTTACGGTTAGGTTTAGGATTAGGGTTAGTGTTAGAGTATGGGTTAGGGTTAGTGTTAGGGTTAGGGTTAGGGTTAGGGCATGGATAGGGTTAGGGTTAGGGTTATGGTTAGGGTACGGGTTAGGGTTGGGTTTAGGGTACGGGATAGGGTTAGTGTACGGGTTAAGTTTAGGGTTAGGGTTAGGTTTAGGTTACGAGTTAGAGTTGGGGTATGGGTTAGGGTTAGGTTTAGATGTGGGTTAGGGTTAGGGTATGGGTTAGGGTTAGGTTTAGGGTCAGGGTTAGGGTTAGGGATAGGGTTATGGTCCGGGTTAGGTTTAGGGTTGGGGTTATGGTACGGGTTAGTTTGAGGTTTAGGGTACGGGTTAGGGTTACAGTTAAGGTTATGGTTAGTGTTAGGGTATGGGTTAGGTTTAGGGTACGGTAAGGGTTATGGTTAGGGTTAGGGTTAGATTTAGGTTTAGAGTGCGGGTTAGGCTTAGGGTTCGGGTTAGGGTTAGCGCTAGGGTATGGGTTAGGGTTACTGTTAGGGTTTGGGTATGGGTTAGGGTTAGGATAAGTTACGGGATAGAGTTGGGTACGGGTTAGGTCAAAGGTTTGGGTAGGGTTAGGGGTTAGGGTTATAGTTAGGGTTAGGCTACGGGTAGGGTTAGGGTACGGGTTAGGGTTAGGGTTAGGGTTCGGGTTATGGTTAGTGTACGGGTTAGGGTTCAGTTTAGGTTTAGGGTTAGGTTTATGGTACGGGTTAGGGTTAAGGTTAGCGTACGGTATAGGGTTAGTGTACGTGTTAGGTCTAGGATTAGGGTTAGGTATAGTGTACAGATTCGGGTTAGGGTTAGGGTTAGGGTACGTGTTAGGGTTAGGGTTTGGGTATGAGTTAGGGTTACGTTTAGGGTTAGGGTACGGTTTAGGTTTAGGGTTAGGGTTAGGTTACGGTTTAGGGATAGGGTCCGGGTTAGGGTTAGGTTTAGGGTCAGGTTTAGGGTTAGGTTTAGGGTTAGGGTTAGGGTTAGTGTACGGGTTAGGGTTAAGGTACGGGTTAGCGTTAGGTTTAGGGTTAGGGTTAGGGTTAGGGTAAGGGTTAGTGTTATAGTACGGGTTAGGTTTAGAGTTAGGGTTAGGTTTAGGGTTAGAGTACTGGTTAGGGTTATTGTTAGGGTTAGGGTTAGTTTTAGGGTATGGGTTAGGGTTAGAGTACGGTTTAGGGTTAGGTTTAGGGTTAGGGTTACTGTACGGGTTAGGTTTAAGGTTAGCGTACGGGATAGGTTTAGTGTACGTGTTAGGTCTAGGGTTAGGGTTAGGTTTTGTGTGCGGGTTAGGGTTAGGGTTAGATTTAGGGTTAGGGTACGTGTTAGGTTTAGGGTTTGGGTACAGGTTAGGGTTACGTTTAAGGTTAGGGTACGGGTTAGGTTTAGGGTTAGGGTACGTGTTCGGGACAGGGTTATGTTACGGGTTAAGGTGACGGTACGGGTTAGGGTTAGGGTGAGGGTTAGGGTTAGGGTTACAGAATGGTTAGGGTTAGGGTAAGGGTTAGAGTACGGGTTAGGGTAAGTGTTAGGGTTAGTGTTATGGTTAGGGTTAATGTACGGGTTAGGCTAAGGGTTAGGTTTAGGGTTAGGATACGGGGGAGGGTTAGGTTTAGGGTAAGGGATAGGGTTAGCGTACGGGTAAAGTTTAGGGTTAGGGTTAGGTTTAGGTTACGGGTTAGGTTTAGGGTACGGGTTAGGGTAGGTTTAGTGTGCGGGTTAGGGTTAGGGTTAGTGTAAGGGTTAGGGTTAGGTTTAGGGTCAGGGTTAGGGTTAGGTTTAGTGTTAGGTTACGGATTAGTGTTAGTGTTGAGGTTAGGGTATGGGTTAGTTTTAGAGTTAGGGTACGGTTTAGGGTTACGGTTAAGGTTAGGGTTGGGGTTAGGGTATGGGTTAGGGTTAGGTTACGGTTAAGGGTTATGTTTTGGTTTAGGGTTAGGGTTTAGTTTAGGGTGCGGGTTAGGGTTAGGTTTAGGGTTAGACTACGGGTTTGGGTTAGTGTTAGGGTACAGGTTAGGTTTACCGTTTGGGTACTGGTTAGGGGAAGGGTTAGGGTTAGCATTAGGTTTAGGGGTTGTGTTTAGGGTTACGCTTAGGCTACGGGTAGGTTTAGGGTACGGGTTAGGGTTAGGGTTAGGGTTCGGGTTAGGGTTAGTGTATGGGTTAGGGTTAGGGTTAGGGTTAGGGTTAGGGTTAGGGTTAGGGTTACGGTACGGGTTAGGTTTAAGTTTATGGTACGGGATAGGGTTAGTGTACGTGTTAGGTCTAGGGTTAGGGTTAGGTTTAGTGTGCGGGTTAGGGTTAGGGTTATGGTTAGGGTACGTGTTAGGGTTAGGATTTGGGTACGGGTTAGGGTTACGTTTAGGTTTTGGGTACGGGTTAGGTTTAGGGTTAGGGTAAGCGTTAGGGTTAGGGTACGGGTTAGGGTTAGAGTAAGGGTTAGGGTTAGGTTTAGGGTTAGGTTTAGTGTTAGAGTATGGATTAGGGTTAGTGTTAGGGTTAGGGTTAGGGTTAGTGTATGGATAGTGTTAGGGTTAGGGTTAGGGTTAGTGTACGGGTTAGGGTTAGGGTTAGGGTTAGGTTTAGGGTAAGGGTTAGGGTTAGGTGTAGGGTTAGGGTATGAGTTAGGGTTAGGGTTAGGTTTAGGGTACGGCTTAGGGTTAGGTTTAGGTTTTGGATACGGGTTAGGTTTAGGGTACGGGATAGGGTTAGTTTCAGGGTTAGTGTTAGGCTATGAGTTAGGGTAAGGGTTAGTGTACGGGTTAGAGTTAGGGTTATGTTACGGGTTAGGGTTACAGTACGAGTTAGGGTTAGGGTGAGGGTTAGGGTTAGAGTACAGTTAGGGTAAGGGTTAGGGTTAGGGTTAGAGAAGTGTTAGGGTTAGTGTATAGTTAGGGAAAGGTTTAGGGTTAGGGTTAGGGTACGGGTTAGGGTACGGGTTAGAGTTAGGATTAGGGTTAGATTACGAGGTAGGGTTAGTGTTATTGTTAGGGTTAGGGTTAGGGTTAATGTACGGGTTAGGCTTAGGGTTAGGTTTAGGGTTAGGTTACGGGTTAGGGTTAGGTTTAGGGTACGGGATAGGGTTAGCGTACGGGATAAGTTTAGGGTTAGAGTTAGGTTTAGGTTACGGGTTAGGGTTAGGGTACGGGTTATGGTTAGGTTTAGGGTGTGGTTAGGGTTATGGTTAGGGTTAGTGTACGGGTGAGGGTTAGGTTTAGGGTCAGGGTTAGGGTTAGGGTTAGTGTTAGGGTATGGTTTAGGGTTAGGGTTGGGGTTAGGGTACGGGTTAGTTTTAGGGTTAGGTTACGGGTTAGGGTTACGGTTAAAGTTAGGGTTAGGGTTAGTGTGTGGGTTAGGGTTAGGGTACGGTTAAGGTTTAAGGTTAGGGTTAGGGTTAAGTTTAGGGTGCGGTTTAGGGATAGGGTTAGGGTTATGGTTAGGGTTAGAGTACGGGTTTGGGTTAGTGTTAGGGTACGGGTTAGTTGTACCGTTTGGTAAGGTACGTTTGAGTACGGGATAGGGTAAGGAAGAGGGTGAGGGTTAGGGTTAGGGGTTAGGGTTAGAGTTAGGGTTAGGCTACGGGATCGGGATAGAGTACGGTTTAAGGTTAGGTTTAGGGTTAGGGTTAGGTTTAGGGTTATAGTACGGGTTAGGGTTAGAGTTAGGGTTAGGTTTAGGGTTAGAGTACGGGTTAGGGATAGTGTTAGGTTTAGGGTTAGTGTTAGGGTATGGTTCGGGTTAGCGTAAGGTTTAGGGTTATGTTTAGGTTTAGGGTTAGTGTTAGAGTATGGGTTAGGGTTAGTTTTAGGGTTAGGGTTAGGGTTAGAGTACGGATAGGGTTAGGGTTAGGCTTAGGGTTAGGGTACGGGTTAGGTTTAGGTTTAGGGTAAAGGATAGGGTTAGCGTACGGGTTAAGTTTACGGTTAGGCTTAGGTTTAGGTTGCGGGTTATTTTTAGGTTACGGGTTAGGGGTAGGGTTATTGTACGGGTTAGGGTTATTGTATGGTTAGGGTTAGGGTGAGGGTTAGTGTTAGGATTAGAGTAAGGTTAGGGTTAGGGTTAGGGTTAGGGTTAGAGTACGGGTTAGGGTTAGGGTTTGTGTTAGGGTTAGAGTACAGGGTAGGGTTAGGTTAGGGTTTGGGTTAGGGTACGGGTTAGGGTTAGGGGTAGGGGTAGGGTTTGAGTACGGTGTAGGGTTAGTATTAGGGTTAGGGTTAGGTTTAATGTACGGGTTAGGCTTAGGGTTAGGTTAGGGTTAGGATACGGGTTAGAGTTAGGTTTAGGGTGCGGGTTGGGTTAGGGTTAGGTTTAGTGTAAGGGTTAGGATTAGGTTTATGGTCAGGGTTAGGGTTTGGGTTAGTCTTAGGGTACAGGTTAGGGTTACGGTTGGGGTTAGGGTACGGGTTAGTTTTAGGTTTTGGGTACAGATTAGGGTTATGTTTAAGGTTAGGGATAGGGTTAGGTTATGAGTTAGGTTTAGGTTATGGTTAAGGGTTATGTTTTGGGTTAGGGTTAGAGTTAAGTTTAGGGTGCGGTTTAGGGTTAGGGTTATGGTTAGAGTACGGGTTTGGTTTAGTGTTAGGGTACGGGTTAGGTTTACCGTTTGGGTACAGGTTAGGGTTAGGCTTAGTGTTAGGGGTCGGGTTAGAGTTAGGATTAGGCCACGGGTAGGGTTAGGTTACGGGTTAGTGTTAGGGTTAAGGTTCGGGTTAGGGTTAGTGTAATTGTTAGGATTAGGGTTAGGTTTAGTGTTAGGGTCACGGTACGGGTTACGGTTAAGGTTAGGGTACAGTATAGGGTTAGTGTACGTGTTAGGTCTAGGGTTAGGGTTAGGTTCTGTGTGCGGGTTAGGGTTAGAGTTAGGGTTAGGGTTAGGGTTAGGATATGTGTTAGGGTTAGGGTTTGGGTACGGGCTACGGTTAAGTTTAGGGTTAGGGTATGGGTTAGGTTTAGGGTTAGGGTTAGGGTACGGTTTAGTGTTAGGGTACGGGATAGCGTTAGTGTTAGGGTCAGGGTTAGGGTTAGTTTTGGGGTCCGCGTTAGGGTTAGGGTTAGCGCTAGTGTATGGTTTAGGGTTACTGTTACATTTTGGGTACGGGTTAGGGTTAGGGTTAGGGTACGGGATAGGGTTGGGTACGGGTTAGGTCAAGGGTTAGGTTTAGGTTTAGGGTATGGGATATGGTTAGGGTTAGGTTTAGGGTTAGGGTTCGGGTATGGGTTAGGCTTAGGGTACGGGTTAGGGTTAGGGTGGTTCAGGGTTAGGGTTAGGGTTAGGGGATGATTTAGGGTTAGGTTTAGTTTTAGGGTACGGGTTAGGTTTAGGGTTAGGGTTAGGGTTAAAATACGGGTTAGGGTTAGGTTCAGGTTAGGGTTAGGGTTATGGTACGGGTTAGGGTTAGGGTACGAGTTAGGGTTAGGGTTAGGTTACGGGTTAGGGTTAGGGTTATGGTACGGGTTAGGGATACAGTATGGGTTAGGGTTAGGGTGAGGGTTAGGGTTAGGGTTAGAGTACGGTTAGGGTTAGGGTTAGGTTTAGAGTACGGGTTAGGTTTAGTGTTAGGGTTAGGGTAAGGGTTAGGGTTAGGGTTAGGGTTAGGTTTAGAGTACGGCGTAGTGTTAGTGTTAGGGTTAGGGTTAGGGTTAGTGTTAGGGTACGGGTTAAGTATAGGGTACTGGTTAGGGTAGGGTTTAGGGTTAGGGTTAGGGTTAGGGTTAAAGTACGGGGTAGGTTTAGTGTTAGGGTTAAGGTTAGGGTTAATTTGAGGGTTAGGCTTAGGGTTAGGTTTAGGGTTAGTATACTGGTTAGGGTTAGGTTCAGAGTACGGGATAGGGTGAGCGTACAGGTTAAGTTTAGTGTTAGGGTTAGGTTTAGGTTATGGGTTAGGGTTAGGGTACGGGTTAGGGTTAGGTTTAGGGTTAGGGTTAGGGTTAGGTTTAAAGTACGGTGTAGGGTTAGTGGTAGGGTTAAGGTTAGGGTTAATGTCCGGATTATGCTTAGGGTTAGATTTAGGATTAGGATACGGTTTAGGGTTAGTTTCAGGGTACGGGATAGGGTCAGCATACGGGTTAACTTTAGGGTTAGAGTTAGGTTTAGGTTACGGGTTAGGGTTAGGGTACGGGTTGGGTTAGTTTTAGGTTTAGTGTAGGGTTAGGGTTAGGTTTAGGGTCAGGGTTAGGGTTAGGGTTAGTGTTAGAGTATGGTTTAGGGTTAGGGTTGGGGTTAGGGTACGGGTTAGTTTTAGGGTTAGGGTACAGGTTAATGTTATGGTTAAGTTTAGGTATACGGTTAGGGTATGGGTTACGGTTAGGTTACAGTTAAGAGTTATGGATTCAGTTAGGGTTAGGGTTAAGTTTAAGGTGCGGGTTAGGGTTAGGGTTAGGGTTAGAGTACGGGTTTGGGATAGTGTTAGGGTACGGGTTAGGTTTACCATTTGGGTATGGGTCAGGGTAAGGGTTAGGGGTAGGGTTAGGGGTTAGGGTTAGAGTTAGGGTTATGGTACGGGTTAGGGTTAAGTTTACGGTATGGGATAGGGTTAGTGTACGTGTTGGGTCTAGGGTTAGTGTTAGGTTTAGTGTGCGAGTTAGGGTTAGTGTTAGGGTTAGGGTATGAGTTAGGGATAGGGTACGGGTTAGGGTTATGTTTAGGTGTTGGGTTAGGGTTAGGGTTAGGGTTAAAGTACGGGGTAGGTTTATTGTTAGGGTTAGGGTTAAGGTTAATGTACGGGTTAGGCTTAGGGTTAGGTTTAGGGTTAGGATACGGGTTAGGTTTAGGTTTAGGGTACGGTATAGGGTTAGCGTATGGGTTAAGTTAAAGGTTAGAGTTAGGTTTAGGTTTAGGATGCGGTTAGGCTTAGGGTTAGGGTTAGGGTTAGCGCTAGGGTATGGGTTAGGGTTACTGTTAGGGTTGGGTTCGGGTTAGGTCAAGGGTTAGGGTTAGGTTTAGGGTACGGGTTAGGGTATGGGTTAGGGCTAGGGTTAGGGTACGAGTTAGGTTTAGGGTTAGGTTATGGGTTAGGGTTAGGGTTACGGTACGGGTTAGGGTTACAGTACGGGATAGGGTTAGGGTGAGGCTTAGTGTTAGGGTTAGAGTACAGTTAGGGTTAGGGTGAGGGTTAGAGTACGGGTTAGGGTTAGTGTTAGGGTTAGGGTTAGGGTTAGGGTTAGAGTACGGGGTAGGGTTAGTGTTAGGGTCAGGGTTAGGGTTAGGGTTAGTGTTAGGGTACGGGTTAGGGTTAGGGTTAGGGTACAGTGTAGGGGTAGTGTTAGGGTTAGGGTTTGGGTTAATGTACGGTTTAGGCTTAGGGTTAGGTTTAGGGATAGGATACGGGTTAGTGTTAGGTTTAGGGTACAGGATAGGTTTATCGTACGTGTTAAGTTTAGGGTTAGGGTTAGGTTTACGTTACGGGTTAGGGTTAGGGTACGGGTTAGGGTTAGGTGTAGGGTGCGGGTTAGGGTTAGGGTTAGGTTTAGTGTAAGGGTTAGGGTTAGGTTTAGGGTCAGGTTTAGGGTTAGGGTTAGTGTTAGGGTATGGGTTAGGGTTACGGTTAGGGTTTTGTTAAGGGTTAGGTTTAGGGTTAGGGTATGGTTTAGGGTTACGGTTAAGGTTAGGATTAGGGTTAGGGTATGGGTTAGGGTTAGGGTTAGGGTTAGGGTTAGGGTTAGGGTTAGTGTACGTGTTAGGGTTAGGGTTTGGTTACGGGTTAGGGTTACGTTTAGGGTTAGGGTACGGTAAGGTTTAGGGTTAGGGTAAGGGTTAGCTCTAGGGTATGGTTTAGCTTTACTGTTAGGGTTTGGAAACGGGATAGGGTTAGGGTATGGGATAGGGTTGGGTACTGTTAGGTCAAGGGTTAGGGTTAGGTTTAGGGTACGGGTTAGGGTTAGGGTTAGGTTTAGGTTTAGGGTTAGGGTATGGGTTAGATTTAGGGTACTGGTTAAGGTTAGGGTTAGTGTCAGGTTGAGGGTACGGGTTAGGGTACGAGTCAGGGTCAGGGTTAGGATTAGGGCATGGGTTAGGGTTAGGGTTAGGGTTAGGGGTAGGGCTAGAGTACGGGTTAGGGTTATTATTAGGGTTAGGGTTAGGGTTAATGTACCAGTTAGGCTTAGGGTTAGGTTAGGGTTAGGATACGGGTTAGGGTTAAGTTTAGGGTGCGGTTTGGGTTAGGGTTAGGGTTAGTGTTAGGGTACGGCTTACGGATAGGGTACGGGTTAGGGTTAGGTTTAGGGTTAGGGTTAGGGTTAGGGTTAGGGTTAGGTTTAGGATACGGTTTAGGGTTAGGTTCAGGTTACGGGATAGGGTCAGCATACGGGTTAACTTTAGTGTTAGGGTTAGGTTTAGGTTACGGGTTAGGGTTAGGGTACGGGTTGGGTTAGGTTTAGGGTCCGGGTTAGGGTTAGGGTTAGTGTAAGGGTTAGGGTTAGGTTTAGGGTCAGGGTTAGGGTTAGGGTTAGTGTTAGAGTATGGGTTAGGTTTAGGGTTGGGGTTAGGGTATGGGTTAGTTTTAGGGTTAGGGTACAGGTTATGGTTATGTTTAAGGTTAGGGTTATGGTTAGGGTATGGTTTACGGTTAGTTTATGGTTAAGGGTTATGGATTGGGTTAGGGTTAGGGTTAAGTTTAAGGTGCGGGTTAGGGTTAGGGTTAGGGTTAGAATACAGGTTTGGGTTAGTGTTAGGGTACGGGTTAGGTTTAACATTTGGGTACGGGTTAGGGTAAGGGTTAGGGTTAGTGTTAGGGGTTATTGTTAGAGTTAGGGTTAGGCTACGGGTAGGGTTAGTGTACAGGTACGGGTTAGGGTTAGGGTTAGGGTTAGGGTTAGGGTTAGGGTTAGGGTTACGGTAGGGGTAAGGGTTAAGGTTACGGTATGGAATAGGTTTAGTGTACATGTTAGGTCAAGGGTTAGTGTTAGGTTTAGTGTGCGGTTTAGGGTTAGGGTTAGGGTTAGGGTTAGGGTTAGGGTACGAGTTAGGGATAGGGTATGGGTTACAGTTAAATTTAGGTTTTGGGTTAGGGTTAGGGTTAGTGTTAAAGTACGGGGTAGGTTTAGTGTTAGGTTTAGGGTTAGGATTAATATATGGGTTAGCCTTAGGGTTAGGTTTAGGGTTAGGATACGGGTTAGGGTTAGGTTCAGGGTACGAGATAGGGTTAGCGTACGGGTTAAGTTTACGGTTAGGGTTAGGTTTAGGTTTAGGGTGCGGGTTAGGCTTAAGGTTAAGGTTAGGGTTAGCGCTAGGGTATGGGTTAGGGTTACTGTTAGGTTTTGGGTACGGGTTAGGTTTAGGTTTAGGGTACGGGATAGGGTTGGTTACGGGTTAGGTCAAGGGTTAGGGTTAGGTTTAGGGTACGGGTTAGGGTTAGGGTTAGGGTTAAAGTATGGGTTAGGTTTAGGGTACGGGTTAGGGTTAGGCTTATGGTCAGGGTTAGGGTTAGGGTTAGGGTATGAGTTAGGGTTAGGGTTAGGGTATGGGTTAGGGTTAGGGTTAGAGTACCGTTAGGGTTAAGGTTAGGGTTAGAGTACAGGTTAGGTTTAGTGTTAGGGTTAGGGTAAGGTTAGGGTTAGGTTTAGGGTTAGAGTCCGGGATAGGGTTAGTGTAAGGTTTATGGTTAGGGTTAGTGTTAGGGTACGGGTACGGGTTAGTGTTAGGGTTAGGGTTATGGTACGGGGGAAGGTTAGTGTTAGGGTTAGGGTTTGGGTTAATGTACGGTTTAGGCTTAGGGTTAGGTTTAGGGTTAGTATACGGGTTAGTGTTAGGTTTAGGGTACGGGATAGGTTTATCGTACGGGTTAATTTTAGGGTTAGGGTTAGGTTTACGTTACGGTTTAGGGTTAGGGTACGGGTTAGGGTTAGGTTTAGCATGCGGGTTAGGGTTAGGGTTAGGGTTAGTGTAAGGGTTAGGGTTAGGTTTAGGGTCAGGGTTAGGATTATGTTTAGTGTTAATGTTAAGGTGGGGGTTAGGGTACAGGTTAGGTTTAGGGTTAGGGTATGGGTTAGGGTTATGGTTAAGGTTAGGATTAAGGTTAGGGTATGGGTTAGGGTTAGGGTTAGGGTTAGGGTTAGGGTTAGCGTACGTGTTAGGTTTAGGGTTTGGATACGGGTTAGGGTTACGTTTAGGGTTAAGGTATGGTTTAGGTTTAGGGTTAGGGTAAGGGTTAGAGCTAGGGTACGGTTTAGGGTTACTGTTCGGGTTTGGGTACGGGTTAGGGTTAGGGTTAGGGTTAGGGTACGGGGAGGGTTAGTGTTAGGGTTAGGGTTTGGGTTAATGTACGGTTTAGGCTTAGGGTTAGGTTTAGGGTTAGGATACGGGTTAGTGTTAGGTTTAGGGTACGGGATAGGTTTATCGTACGGGTTAAGTTTAGGGTTAGGGTTAGGTTTACGTTACGGTTTAGGGTTAGGTTTAGGGTGCGGGTTAGGGTTAGGGTTAGGATTAGTGTAAGGGTTAGGGTTAGGTTTAGGGTCAGGGTTAGGATTATGTTTAGTGTTAGGGTACGGTTTAGGGTTACTGTGGGGGTTAGGGTACGGGTTAGGTTTAGGGTTAGGGTATGGGTTAGGGTTATGGTTAAGGTTAGGATTAGGGTTAGGGTATGGGTTAGGGTTAGGGTCACGGTACGGGTTAGGGTTAAAGTTAGGGTACAGCATAGGGTTAGTGTAAGTGTTAGGTCTAGGGTTAGGGTTAGGTTCAGTGTGCGGGTTAGGGTTAGAGTTAGGGTTAGGGTTAGGGTTAGGATACGTGTTAGGGTTAGGGTTTGGGTACGGGCTAGGGTTAAGTTTAGGGTTAGGGTATGGGTTAGGTTTAGGGTTAGGGTTAGGGAATGGCTTAGGGTTAGCGTACGGGATAGGGTTAGTGTTAGGGTCAGGGTTAGGGTTAGTTTTGGGGTTAGGGTTAGAGTACGGGGTAAGGTTAGTGTTAGGGTTAGGCTTAGGGTTAGTGTTAGGGTAAGGGTTACGGATAGGGTACGGGTTAGGGTAAGGTTTAGGGTTACGGTTAGGATTAGGGTTAGGATTAGGATACGGTTTAGGGTTAGGTTCAGGTTACGGGATAGGGTTAGCATACGGGATAACTTTAGGGTTAGGGTTAGGTTTAGGTTTAGGCTTAGTGTTAGGGGTCGGGTTAGAGTTAGGATTAGGCCACGGGTAGGGTTAGGGTACGGCTTAGGGTTAGGGTTAAGTTTCGGGTTAGGTTTAGTGTACGGGTTAGGGGTAGGGTTAGTGTTAGAATATGGGTTAGGGTTAGAGTACGGGTAAGGGTTAGGTTTAGGATTAGGGTTACGTTAGAGTACAGGTTAGGGTTAGTGTTAGGGTTAGGGTTATGGTTAGTGTATGGATCATGTTAGGGTTAGGGCTAGGGTTAGGGTACGGGTTAGGGTTAGGTAAGTGTTAGGTTTAGGTTTAGGTGAGGGTTAGGGTTAGGGTTAGGGTTAGGGTACGTGTTAGGTTTAGGTTTAGGGTCAGGGTTAGCGTTAGGGATAGGGTTATGAGACAGGTTAGGGTTAGGGTTGGAGTTAGGGTACAGGTTAGTTTTAGGGTTAGGGTACGGGTCAGGGTTACGTTTAAGGTTAGGGTTACGGTTAGGGTATAGTTTAGGGTTAGGGTACGGGTAAGGGTTATGTTTAGGGTTAGGGTTAGGTTTAGGTTTAGGGTGTGGGTTAGGTTTAGGGTTAGGTTTAGGGTTAGGTTTAGCACTAGGGTATGGGTTAGGGTTACTGTTAGAGTTTGCGTACGGGTTAGGTTTAGGGTTAGGGTATGGGATAGGTTTAGATATGGGTTAAGTCAAGGGTTAGGGTTAGGTTTAGGGTACGGGTTAGTGCTAGGGTTAGGTCAAGGGTTAGTGTTAGGCTTAGAGTACGGGTTAGGGTTAGGTTTAGGGTCAGGGTGAGGGTTAGGGTTAGAGTACGGGTACGGGTTAGTTTTAGGGTATGGGTTAGATTTACCATTAGGGTAAGGGTTAGGGTTAGGGTTAGGGGTTAGGGGTAGGGTTAGGGTTAGTCTACGGTTAGTGTTAGTGTACGGGTTAGGGTTAGGGTTTAGGGTTCGGGTTACAGTTAGTGTACAGGTTAGGGTTCGGGTTAGGGTTAGGTTTAGGGTTAGGATTAGTGTTAGGGTTACGGTACGGGTTGGGTTAAAGTTACAGTACGGGATAGGGTAGTGTACGTGTTAGGTCTAGGGTTAGGTTTAGGTTTAGTGTGCTGGTTAGGATTAGGGTTAGTGTTAGGGTTAGGGTTAAGGTACGTGTTAGGGTTAGGGTTTGGGTACGGGTTAGGTTTACGTTTTGGGTTAGGTTACGGGTTAGGGTTAGGGTTAGGGTTAGGGTTAGGTTTAGAGTACGGGGTAGGGTTAGTGTTAGGGTTAGGGTTAGGGTTAATGTACGGGTTAGGCTTAGGGTTAGGTATAGGTTTAGGTAAGAGTTAGGGTTAGGTTTAGGGTACGGGATAGGGTTAGCATACGAGTTATGTTTACGGTTAGGGTTAGGTTTAGGTTACTGGTTAGTGTTAGGGTACGGATTAGGATTAGGGTTCATGTTAGGGTTAGGTTTAGGTTGCGGGTTAGGTTTAGGGTTAGGGTTAGTGTAAGGGTTAGGGTTAGGTTTAGGGTCAGGGTTACGGTTAGGGTTAGTGTTAGGGTACGGGTTAGTTTTAGGGTTAGGGTACGGGTTAGGGTTAGGTTTAGGGTTAGGGTGAGGTTTAGAGTACGGGTTAGGGTTAGTGTTAGTGTAGGGTTAGTGTACGGATTGGGTTAGGGTTAGGGTTAGGGTTATTGTTAGGATAAGAGTTAGGGTTAGGTTTAGGGTACAGGATAGGGTTAGCGTACGGGTTAAGTTTAGGGTTAGGGTTAGGTTTAGGTTATGGGTTACAGTTAGGGTACGGGTTAGGATTAGGGTACGGGTTAAGATTAGGTTTAGGGTCAGGTTTAGGGTTAGGGATAGGGTCATGGTACAGTTTAGGGTTAGGTTTGGTGTTAGGGTACGGGTTAGTTTTAGGTTTAGAGGACGGGTAGGGTTACGGTTAAAGTTAGGGTTAGTGTTAAGGTATGGGTTAGTGTTAGGGTACGGGTAAGGGTTATGGTTACGGTTAGGGTTACGTTTAGGTTTAGGGTGCGGGTTAGGCTTAGGGTTAGAGTTAGGGTTAGCGCTAGGGTATGGGTTAGGGTTTCTGTTAGGGTTTGGGTACGGGTTAGGGTTAGGGTTAGGGTATGAGATAGGGTTGGGTACGGGTTAGGTCAAGAGTTAGGGTTAGGTTTAGGGTACGGGTTAGGGTTAGGGTTAGGTTTAGGGTTAGGATAAGAGTTAGGGTTAGGTTTAGTGTACGGGATAGGGTTAGCGTACGGGTTAAGTTTAGGGTTAGGGTTAGATTTAGGTTACGGGTTAGGGTTGGGGTGTGTGTACGGGTTAGGGTTAGGTTTAGGGTGTGGGTTAGGGTTAGGGTTAGGGCTAGTGTAAGGGTTAGGGTTAGGTTTAGGGTCCGGGTTAGGGATAGGGTTAGTGTTAGGGTACGGGTTAGTTTTAGGGTTAGGGTACGGGTTAGGGTTAGGTTTAGGGTTATGGTGAGGTTTAGAGTACGGGTTAGGGTTAGTGTTAGTGTAGGGTTAGTGTACTGATAGGGTTAGGGTTAGGGTTAGGGTTAGGGTTAGGATTAGAGTTAGGGTTAGGTTTAGGGTAGAGGATAGGGTTAGCGTACGGGTTAAGTTTAGGGTTACGGTTAGGTTTAGGTTACGGGTTAGGGTTAGGGTGTGTGTACGGGTTAGGGTTAGGTTTAGGGTGCGGGTTAGGGTTAGGGTTAGGGTTAGTGTAAGGGTTAGGGTTAGGTTTAGGGTCAGGGTTAGGGTTAGGGTTAGTGTTAGGGTACGGGTTAGTTTTAGGGTTAGGGTACGGGTTATGGTTAGGTTTAGGGTTAGGGTGAGGTTTAGAGTACAGGTTAGGTTTAGTGTTAGTGTTAGGGTTATGGTTAGTGTACGGATAGGGTTAGGGTTAGGGTTAGGGTACGGTTTAGGGTTAGGTTTAGGGTACGGGATAGGGTTAGTATACGGGGTAAGTTTAGGGTTAGGGTTAGGTTTAGGTTACGGGTTAGGGTTAGGGTATGGGTTAGGCTTAGGTTTATGTGCGGGTTAGTGTTAGAGTACGGGTTAGGGTTAAGTTTAGTGTCAGGGCTATGGTTAGGGATATGGTCATGCTACGGTTTAGGGTTTGGGTTGGGGTTAGGGTACGGGTTAGTTTTAGGGTTAGGGTACGGGTTAGTGTTGCGGTTAAACTTAGGGTAGTCTTAGGGGATGGGTTAGGGTTAGGGTACGGGTAAGGGTTATGGTTAGGGTTAGGGTTACGTTTACGTTTAGGGTGTGGGTTAGGCTTAGGGTTAGGGGTAGGGTTAGGTCTAGGACATGGGTTAGTGTTACTGTTAGGGTTTGGGTACGTGTTAGGGTTAGTTTTAGGGTACGAGATAGGGTTGGGTACGGGTTAGGTCAAGGGTTAGGTTTAGGTTTAGGGTACGGGTTAGGGTTAGGATTAGGGTTAGGGTTAGGGTATGTGTTAGGTTTAGGGTACGGGTAGGGTAAGAGTTAGCATCAGAGTTAGTGTTAGGGTTAGGGTATGAGTTAGGGTTAGGGTTAGGTTTAGAGTACGGGTTAGGGTTAGGGTTAGGTTTAGGATACGGTTTAGGTTAGGGTACTGGTTAGGGTTAGGGTCAGGTTTAGGGTTAGGGTACGAGTAAGGGTTAGGGTTAGGGAACGGGTTAGGGTTAGGGTTATGTTACAGTTTAGGGATACAGTATGGGTTAGGGTTAGGATGAGGCTTAGGGTTAGGGTTAGAGTACGGTTAGGTTTAGGGTTAGGGTTAGGGTTAGAGTACGGGTTAGGGTTAGTGTTAGGTTTAGGGAAAGGGTTAGGTTTAGGGGTAGGGCACGGGTTAGGGTTAGGTTTAGGGTTCAAGTACGAGGTAGGGTTAGTGTTAGGGTTAGAGTTAGGGTTAGAGTACGGGTTAGGGTTAGTGTTAGGGTTAGGTTTAGTGTTAGGGGTAGGGTTAGAGTACGGGTTAGGGTTAGTGTTAGTGTTAGGGTTAGGGTAAGGGTTAGTGTACGGATAGGGTTAGGGTTAGGGTTAGGGTTAGGGTACAGGTTAGGGTTAGGTTTAGGATACGGGATTGGATTAGCGTACGGGTTAAGTTTAGGGTTAGGGTTAGGTTTAGGTTACGGGTTAGGGTTAGGGAACAGGTTAGGATTAGGTTTAGTTGTGGGTTAGGGTTAGGGTTAGGGTTAGAGTTTGGGTTATGGTTAGGTTTAGGGTAAGGGTTAGGGTTAGGGATAGGGTTATGGTACAGGTTAGGGTTAGGTTTGGGGTTAGGGTACAGTTTAGTTTTAGGGTTAGGGTACGGGTCAGGGTTACGGTTAAGGTTAGGGTTAGTTTTAGGGTTAGGGTTAGGGTATGGGTTCGGTTTAGAGTACGGGTTAGGGTTAGGGTTAGGGTCAGGGTTAGGTTTAGGGTTAGGGTATGAGTTAGGGTTAGGGTTACATTTAGGGTACGGTTTAGGGTTAGTGTTAGGGTCAGGGATAGGGTTAGAGTACGAGGTACGGTTAGGGTTAGGGTACGGGTTAGAGTTAGGGTTATGTTATGGGTTAGGGTTACAGTACGGGTTAGGAATAGGGTGATTGTTAGGGTTAGGTTTAGAGTGTGGTTAGGGTTAGGGTTAGGGTTAGGGTTAAAATATGGGTTAGGTTTAGTGGTAGGTTTAGGGAAAGGGTTAGGTTTAGGGTTAGGGTTAGGTTTAGGGTACGGGTTAGGGTTAGGTTTAGGGTACGGGCTAGGGTTAGCGTACGGGTTAAGATTAGGTTTAGGGTTAGGTTTAGGTTACGGGTTAGGGTTAGGGTACGGGTTAGGGTTAGGTTTAGGTGAGGGTTAGGGTTAGGGTTAGGGTTAGTTTTAGGGTTGGGGTACGGGTCAGTGTTACCGTTAAGGTTAGGGTTATGGTTAGGATATGTGTTAGTGTTAGGGTACGGGTAAGGGTTATGGTTAGGGTTAGGGTTAGGTTTAGGTTTAGGGTGCGGTTTAGGGTTAGGGTTAGGGTTAGTGCTAGGCTATGGTTTAGGGTTACGGTTAGGGTTTTGGTACGGGTTAGGGTTAGGGTTAGGTTGCAGGATAGGGTTGGATATGGGTTAGGTCAAGGGTTACGGTTAGGTTTAGGGTACGGTTAATGGTTAGGGTTAGCATCAGGGTAGGGTTAGGGTTAGGGTTAGTGTTAGGGTACGGGTTAGGGTTAGGGTGAGGGTTAGGGTACGGTTTAGGTTAAGGGTACAGGTTAGGGTACGGGTACGGGTTAGTGTTAGGGTTAGGGTACGGGTTAGTGTTAGGGTTAGAGTACGGGGTAGGTTTAGTGTTAGGGTTAGGGTTAGGGTTAATGTACGTGTTAGGCTTAGGGTTAGGTTTAGGGTTAGGATACGGGTTAGGGTTAGGTTTAGGGTACGGGATAGGGTTAGCGTATGGGTTAAGTTTAGTGTTAGGGTTAGGTTTAGGTTACGGGTTAGGGTTATGGTTAGGATTAGTGTAAGGGTTAGTGTTAGGTTTACGGTCAGGGTTAGGGTTAGGGTTAGTGTTAGGGTACGGGTTAGTGTTAGGGTTGGGGTTAGGGTACGGGTTAGTTTTAGGTTTAGGGTACGGGTTAGGGTTATGGTTAAGGTTAGGGTTAGGGTTAGGGTATGGGTTAGGGTTAGATTACGGTTAAGGGTTTTGGTTTGGGTTAGGGTTCAGGTTAAGTTTAGTTTGCGGATTAGGGTTAGGTTTTGTTTTAGGGTTTGTTTAGAACACGGGTTTGGGTTAGTGTAGGGTACGGGTTAGGTTTACCGTTTGGGTACGGGTTACGGTAAGGGTTAGGTTTAGGGTTAGGTGTTAGGGTTAGAGTTAGGATTAGGCTACGGTTAGGGTTAGGGTACGTGTTAGGGTTAGGGTTTGGGTTCGGGTTAGGTTTAGTGTACGGTTTAGGTTTAGGTTTAGGGTTAGGATTAGTGTTAGGGTTACGATACGGGTGAGGATTAAGGTTGGGGGATGGGATAGTGTTAGTGTATGTGTTAGGTCTAGGGTTAGGTTTAGGTTTAGTGTGCGGGTTAGGGTTAGGGTTAGGGTTAGGGTTAGGGTTAGGGTATGTGTTACGGTTAGGATTTGGGTACGGGTTAGCGTTACGTTTAGGGTTAATGTACGGGTTAGGTTTAGGGTTAGGGTTAGAGTTCGGTTAGAGTTAGGGTACGGGTTAGGGTTAGGGTTAGGGTTAGGTCAGGGTTAGGGTTAGGGTTAGGGTTAGGGTACGGTTTAGGGTTACTGTACGGGTTAGGGTTATGGTTAGGGTTAGGGTTAGGGTTAGCATTATAGTACGGGTTAGGGTTAGAGTTAGGGTTAGGTTTAGGATTAGAGTACGGGTTAGTGTTAGTGTTAGTGTTAGTGTTAGGGTTAGGGTTAGGGTTAGTGTACACATAGGGTTAGGGTTAGGGTTAGGGTACTGGTTAGGGTTAGGTTTAGGATACGTGATAGGATTAGCGTACCGGTTAAGTTTAGGGTTAGGTATAGGTTTAGGTTACGGTTTGGGTTAGGGAACGGTTTAGGGTTAGGTTTAGGTGCGGGTTAGGGTTAGGGTTAGGGTTAGGGTTAGGGTTAGGGTTTGGGTTAGGGTTAGGTTTAGGGTCAGGGTTAGGGTTAGGGATAGGGTTATGGTACGGGTTAGTGTTAGGTTTGGGGTTAGGGTACAGGTTAGTTTTAGGGTTAGGGTATGGGTCAGTGTTACGGTTAAGGTTAGGGTTAGGGTTAGGTTAAGGTTAGGGCTAGGGTTAGAGTACGGTTTAGGCTTAGGTTTAGGTTGTGGGTTAGGGTTAGGGTTAGGATTAGTGTAAGAGTTAGGGTTAGATTTAGGGTCAGGGTTAGGGTTAGTGTTAGTGTTAGGGTGCGCGTTAGTGTTAGGTTTGGGGTTAGGGTACGGGTTAGTTTTAGGGTTAGGGTGCAGGTTAGGGTTATGGTTAAGGTTAGGGTAAGGGTTAGGGTATGGGTTTGGGTTAGGTACGGTTAAGGGATATGGTTTCTGTTAGGGTTCGTGTTAAGTTTAGGGTGCGGGTTATGGTTAGGTTTAGGGTTGGGGTTAGGGTTAGAGTACGGGTTTGGGTTAGTGTTAGGGTATGGGTTAGGCTTACCGTTTGGGTACAGGTTAGGGAAGGGTTAGGTTTAGGGTTAGGGTTTAGGGTTATAGGTAGGGTTAGGCTACGGTTAGGGTGAGGGTACCGGTTAGGGTTAGGGTTATTGTTCGGGTTAGGTTTATTGTACGGGTTAGGGTTAGGTTTAGGGTTAGGGTTAGTGTTAGGGTTACGATACGGGTTAGGGTTAAGGCTGGGGTATGGGATAGGGTTAGTGTACATGTTAGGTCTAGGGTTAGTTTTAGGTTTAGTGTGCGGGTTAGGGTTAGGGTTAGGGTATGTGTTACGGTTTGGGTTTGGGTACGGGTTAGCGTTACGTTTAGGATTAGGTTACGGGTTATGTTTAGGGTTAGGGTTAGGGTACGGTTTAGGGTTAGGGTACGGGTTAGAGTTAGGGTTAGGTCAGGGTTAGGGTTAGGGTTAGGGTACGGGTTAGGGTTAGAGTACGGGTTAGGGTAAGGTTTAGGGTTAGGGTTAGGGTTAGAGTACGGGTTAGGGCTAGTGTTAGTGTTAGTGTTTGGGTTAGGGTTAGTGTACGGATAGGGTTAGGGTTAGGGTTAGGGTACGGATAGGGTTAGGTTTAGGGTTAGTGTTAGGATATGGGTTAGGCTTAGAGTACGGGTTAGGGTTAAAATTAGGGTCAAGGTTAGGGTTAGGGTAGGGTACGAGTTAGAGTTAGGGTTAGGTTTAGGGTACGGGTTAGGGTTAGGATTAGGTTTAGGGTATGGGTTAGGTTTAGGGTACGGGTTACGGTTAGGGTTAGGGTCAGGTTTAGGGTTAGGTTTAGTGTACAATTTAGGGTAAGGGTTAGGTAAGGCTTAGGGTTAGGGTTATGGTACGGATTAGGGTTACAGTACGGGTTAGGGTTAGGGTGAGGGTTAGGGTTAGTGTATGGTTAGGGTTATGGTTAGGCTATGGGTAGGGTTAGGGTATGGGTTAGGGTACGGGTTATGGTTGGGGTTAGGGTTAGTGCACGGTTTAGGGATTGGGGTAGGGTTAGGGTTAGGGTTAGTGTTAGGGTTACGGTACGGGTTAGGGTTAAGATTCCGGTACAGGGGATCCCTGGGTGGCGCAGCGGTTTAGCGCCTGCCTTTGGCTCAGGGCGCGATCCTGGAGACCCAGGATCGAGTCCCACATCGGGCTCCCAGTGCATGGAGCCTGCTTCTCCCTCTGCCTATGTCTCTGCCTCTCTCTCTCTCTGTGTGACTATCATAAATAAATAAAAATTAAAAAAAAAAAGATTCCGGTACAGGATAGGGTTAGTGTACGTGTTAGATCTAGGGTTAGGGTTAGGTTTAGTGTGCGGTTTGGGTTAGGGTTAGGGTTAGGATTAGGGTACGTGTTAGGGTTAGGGTTCGGGTACGGGTAAGGGTTACGTTTAGGGTTAGGGTATGGGTTAGGGTTAGGTTTAGGGTTAGGTTTAGGGTTAGAGTATGGGTTAGGTTTAGTGTTAGGGTTAGCGTTAGTGTTACTGTGCGGGTAGAGTTAGGTTTAGTGTTAGGTTACGGGTTAGGGTTAAGTTTAGGTTATTGGATAGGGTTAGTGTACGGGATTTGTTTAGGGTAGGGTGTTTTAGGGTACTATTTAGGGTTAAGGTTAGGGTACGGGTTAGGGTTAGGGTTATGTTACGGGTTAGGGTTACAGTACGGGTTAGTGTTAGGGTGAGGGTTAGGGTTACGGTTAGATTACGGTTAGGGTTAGGGTTAGGGTTATGTTACGGGTTAGGGTTAGTGTTAGGGTTAGGTTGAGGGTTAGGGTTAGGGTTAGGATTAGGTTTAGAGAACGGGGTAGAGTAAGTGTTAGGTTTAGTGTTAGGGTTAATGTACGGGTTAGGCTTAGGTTTAGGTTTAGGGTTAGGATAAGGGTTAGGGTTAGATTTAGGTACAGGAAGTGTTTGCGTACGGGTTAAGTTTAGGGTTAGTGTTAGGTTTAGGTTACGGGTTATGGTTAGGGTATGGGTAAGGTTTAGGTTTAGGGTGCGGGTTAGGGTTAGGGTGAGGTTTAGTGTAAGGGTAAGGGTTACGTTTTGGGTCAGGGTTAGGGTTAGGGTTAGTGTTAGTGTACGGATTAGGGTTATGGTTAAGGTTAGGGTTAGAGTTAGGGTATGGATTAGGTTTGGTTACGATTAAGAGTTATGCTTTGGGTTAGGGTTAGGGTTAAGTTTAGGGTGCGGGTTAGGGTTAGGGTTAGGGTTAGAGTACGGGTTTGGGTTACTGTTAGGGTATGGGTTATGTTTACCATTTGGGTACGGGTTAGGGTAAGGGTTAGGTTTAGGGTTAGGGTACGGGTTATGGTTACTGTTAAAGTTAGGGTTAGGGTATGGTTAAGGGTTATGGTTAGGGTTAGGGTTAAGTTTAGGGTGTGGTTTAGGGTTAGGGTTAGGGTTAGTGTTAGGGTTAGAGTACGGGTTTGGGTTAGTGTTAGGGTACGGGTTAGGTATACCGTTTGGGCACGGGTTAGCGTAAGGGTTAGGGTTAGGGTTAGGGTTTAGGGTTAGAGTTAGTGTTAGGCTATGGGACAGTGTTAGAGTACAGGTTATGGTTAGGGTTAGGGTAAGGGTGAGGGTTAGGGTTATAGTACGGGTTAGGGTTAGTGTTAAGTTTAGGTTTATGGTTAGAGTACGGGTTAGGGTTAGTGTTAGGGTTAGGGTTAGGGTTAGGTTTAGTGTACGGATAGGGTTAGGGTTAGGGTTAGGATTAGGGTACGGCTTAGGGTTAGGTTTAGGGTACGGGCTAGTGTTAGTGCACGTGTCAAGTTTAGGTTTAGGGTTAGGTTTAAGTTACGGGTTAGGGTTAGCGTACGAGTTAGGGTCAGGTTTAGGTGAGGGTTAGGTTTAGGGTTAAGGTTAGGGTTAGGGTACCAGTTAGGGTTAGGTTTAGGTGCGGGTTAGGGTTAGGGTAGGGTTAAGTTTAGAGTTAGGGTTCGGTTTAGGGTTAGGTTTAGGGTCAGTGTTAGGGTTAGGGATAGGGTTATGGTACGGGTTAGGGTTAGGGTTGGGGTTAGGGTACGGGTTAGTTTTAGGGTTAGGGTACGGGTCAGGGTTACGGTTAAGTTTAGGGTTAGGGTTAGGATATGGGTTAGGGTTAGGGTATGGGTAAGGTTATGGTTAGAGTTAGGGTTAGGTTTAGGTTTAGGGTGCCGGTTAGGGTTAGGGTTAGTGTTAGGTTTAGCGCTAGGGTATTGTTTAGGTTTACTGTTAGGGTTTGGGTACGGGTTAGTGTTAGGGTTAGGTACGGGATTGGGTTGGGTACGGGTTAGGCTAAGGGTTAGGTTTAGGGTTAGGGTATTTGTTAGGTTTAGGGTACGGGTTAGGTTTAGGGTACGGGTTAGGGTACGGGTTGGGGTTAGGGTTAGTGTAGGAGTCCGGGGTAGAGTTAGTGTTAGGTTTAGGGTTAGGGTTAATGTACGGGTTAGGCTTAGCGTTAGCTTTAGGGTTAGGATACGAGTGAGGGTTAGGTTTAAGGTACAGGATAGGGTTAGCATACGGGTTAAGTTTAGAGTTAGGGTTAGGTTTAGGTTACGGGTTAGGGTTAGGGTACGGGTTAGGAATAGGTTTAGGGTGCAGGTTAGGGTTAGGTTTAGGATTAGTGTAAGGGTTAGGGTTAGGTTTAGGGTCAGGGTTAGGTTTAGGGTTAGTGTTAGTGTATGGGTTAGGTTTAGGGTTGGGGTTAGGGTACGGGTTAGTTTAAGGGTTAGGGTACGGGTTAGGGTTACGGTTTAAGTTAGGGATAGGGTTAGGGTGTGGTTTAGGGTTAGGGTACGGTTAAGGGTTATGGGTAGTGTAAGGGTTAGGTTTAAGTTTAGGGTGCTGTTTAGGGTTAGGGTTAGGGTTAGGTTTAGAGTACGGGTTTGGGTTAGTGTTAGGGTACGGGTTAGGTTTACCGTTTGGGTATGGGTTAAGTTAAGGGTTAGTATTAGGGTTAGGGTTAGAGTTAGAGTTAGGCTATGGGATAGGGTTAGAGTACGGGTTAGAGTTAGGGTTAGGGTTAGGGTTAGGGTTATAGTATGGGTTAGGGTTAGAGTTAGGGTTATTTTAAGGGTTAGAGTACGAGTTATGGTTAATGTTAGGGTTAGGGTTAGTGTTAGGGTACGGGTTAGTGTTTGAGTTCGGGTTAGGGTTAGGTTTAGGGTTAGGGTTAGGGTTAGAGTACGGTTTAGGGTTAGTGTTAGGTTTAGGGTTAGGGTTGGTTAGTGTACGGATAGGGTTAGGGTTAGGGTTAGGTTTAGGGTACGGGTTAGGGTTAGGTTTAGGGTACGGGATAGGGTTAGCGTATGGGTTAAGTTTAGGGTTCGGGTTAAGTTTAGGTTACGGGTTAGG
This sequence comes from Urocyon cinereoargenteus, assembly GCA_032313775.1. Lineage (NCBI taxonomy): Eukaryota > Metazoa > Chordata > Mammalia > Carnivora > Canidae > Urocyon > Urocyon cinereoargenteus. Next base: position 2,831,872 of record JAVLSZ010000049.1, read on the forward strand.
GTTAGGGTACGGGTTAGTTTTAGGGTTAGGGTAAGGGTCAGTTTTATGGTACGGGTTAGGGTTAGAGTACGGGTTAGGGTTAGTGTTAGGGTTAGGGTTAGGGTTAGTGTATGGATAGGGTTAGGGTTAGTGTTAGGATTAAGTTACGGGTTAGGGTTAGTGTACGGGTTAGATTTAGGTTTAGGGTTAGGGTTAGGGTTAGGTTTCGGGTAGGGTTAGGGTACGGGCTAGGGTTAGGGTTAGGGTTAGTGTTAGGGTTACGGTACGGGCTAGGGTTAATTTTACGGTATGTGATAGGGTTAGTGTACGTGTTAGGTCTAGGGTTAGTGTTAGGTTTAGTGTGCGGGTTAGGGTTAGGGTTAGGGTACGTGTTAGGGATAGGGTACGGGTTAGGGTTAGGTTTAGGGTTAGTGTTAGGGATAGGGTGAGGTTTAATGCACGGGTTAGGCTTAGGGTTAGGTTAAGGTTAGGATACGGGTTAGGGTTAGGTTTAGGGTGTGGGTTAGGGTTAGGGATAGGGTACGTTTTAGGGTTAGCGTTTGGGTATGGGTAAGGGATATGGTTAGGGTAAGGGTTAGTTTTAGGTTTAGGGTGCGGGTTAGGCTTAGGGTTAGGTTAGGTTTAGCGCTAGGGTATGGGTTAGTGTTACTGTTAGGGTTTGGGTATGGGTTAGTGTTAGGGTTAGGGGACGGGATCGGGTTGGGTACGGGTTAGGTCAAGGGTTAGCTTTAGGTTTAGGGTACGGGTTATGGTTAGTGTTAGGGTCAGGGTTAGGGTTAGGGTTAGTGTTAGGGTACGGGTTAGGGTTAGGGTTAGGGTACGGGTTAGTTTTAGGGTTAGGATATGGGTTAGGCGTAGGGTACGGGTTAGGGTTAGGGTTAGGGTCAGGGTTAGGATTAGGGTTAGGGTTAGGGTACGGGTTAGTGTTAGGTTTAGCGTACGGGTTAGGGTTAGTGTACGGGTTAGGTTTAGGGTTCGGTTTAGGGTTAAGGTTAGGGTCAGGGTTAGGGTTAGGTTTAGGGTACGGGTTAGGTTTAGCGTTATGGTACGGGTTAAGGTTACAGTACGGTTTAGGGTTAGGGTGAGGGTTCTTGTTAGAGTTAGAGTACGGTTAAAGTTAGTGTTAGGGTTAGGGCTAGAGTACGGGTTAGGGTTAGTGTTAGGGTTAGGATTAGGGTACAGTTACGGGTTAGGGTTAGGGTTGGAGTAACTGGGTAGGGTTAGTGTTAGGGTTAGTGTTAGGGTTAAGGTTAGGGTATGGGTTAGGCTTAGGGTACGGGTTAGAGTTAGGGTTAGGGTCAGGTTTAGTGTTAGGGTTAGGGTCAGGGTTAGGGTTAGGGTTAAGGTACGAATTAGGGTTAGGTTTAGGATACGGTTAAGTGTTAGGGTTATGGTTCATGTTAGGGTTACAGTACTAGTTAGGGTTAGGGTCAGTTAGGGGTAGGGTTAGGGTTAGGGTTAGGGTTAGAGTTAGAGTTAGGTTTAGGGTAAGGGTTAGTGTTAGGGTACGGGATAGTTTTAGAGTACGGGTTAGGGGTAGGTTTAAGGTAAGGTTTGGTAAGGGTTAGTGTTAGGGTACGGGATAGGGCTAGAGTACGGGTTAGGGTTAGGTTTAGGGTTAGGGTTAGGGTTAGAGTACGGGTTAGGGTTAGTGTTAGGGTTAGGGTTAGGTTTAGTGCACGGATAGGGTTAGGGTTAGGGTTAGGGTACGTGTTAGGATTAGGTTTAGGGTACTGGATAGTTTTAGTGTACGGGTTAAGTTTAGGGTTAGGGTTAGTTTTAGGTTATGGGTTAGGGTTAGGGTACGGGTTAGGGTTAGGTTTAGGTGCGGGTTTGGGTTAGGGTATGGGTTAGGGTTAGGTTTAGGGTCAGGGTTAGGGTTAGGGATAGGGTTATGTTACGGGTTAGGGTTAGGGTTGTGGTTAGGGTATGGGTTAGTTTTAGGGTAAGGGTACGGGTTAGTGTTACGGTTAAGGTTAGGGTTAGTGTTAGGGTATGGGTTAGGGTTAGGGTATGGGTAAGGATTATGGTTAGGTTTAGGGTTAGGTTTAGTTTTAGGGTGCGGTTTAGGCTTAGGGTTAGGGTTAGGGTTAGCGCTAGGGAATGGGTTAGTGTTACTGTTAGGTTTTGGGTACGGGTTAGGGTTAGGGTTAGGGTACGTGATAGGGTAGGGTACGGGTTAGGTGAAGGTTTAGGGTTAGGTTTAGGGTACGGGTTAGGGTTAGGGTTAGGTTTAGGGTTAGGGTTAGGCTATGGGTTAGGTATAGGGTACGGGTTAAGGTTAGGGTTAGGATCAGGTTTAGGGTTAGGGTTAGGGTAAGAGTTACGGTTAGGGTTAGGTTAGGATACGGGTTAGGGTTAGGGTTAGGGTGAGGGTTAGGGTTAGAGTACGGGGTAGAGTTAGTGTTAGGGTTAGGGTTAATATATGGGTTAGGCTTAGGGTTAGGTTAGGGTTAGGATACGGGTTAGGGTTAGGTTTAGGGTACGGGATAGGGTTAGCGAACGGTTTAAGTTTAGGGTTTGGTTCGGTTTAGGTTACGGGTTAGGGTTAGGGTATGGGTTAGGGTTAGGTTTATGGTGCGGGTTGGGTTAGGGTTAGGGTTAGTGTAAGGGTTAGGGTTAGGTTTAGGGTCAGGGTTAGGGTTAGGGTTAGTGTTAGGGTACATGTTAGGGTTGGGGTTAGGGTACGGGTTAGTTTTAGGGTTAGGGTACGGATTAGGGTTATGGTTAAGGTTAGGGTTAGGTTATGGGTTAGGGTTAGGTTACTGTTAAGGTTTTTGGTTTGGGTTAGGGTTAGAGTTAATTTTTGGTTGCGGGTTAGGGTTAGGGTTAGGGTTAGAGTACGGGTTTGGGTTAGTGTTAGGGTACGGGTTAGGTTTACCGTTTGGGTACGGGTTAGGGTAAGGGTTAGGGTAAGGCTTAGGGTAGGGGTTAGGGTTAGAGTTAGGATTAGGCTACGGGTAGGGTTAGGGTACGGGTTAGGGTTAGGGGTAAGGTTCGGGTTAGGGTTAGTGTACGGTTTAGAGTTAGGGTTAGGGTTAGGGTTAGGGTTAGGGTTAGTGTTAGGGTCATGGTACGGGTTAGGGTTAAGGTTAGGGTACGGGATAGTGTTAGTGTACATGTTAGGTCTAGGGTTAGGGTTAGGTTCAGTGTGCGGGTTAGGGTTAGGGTTAGGATATGTGTTATGGTTAGGGTTTGGGTACGGCTAGGGTTAAGTTTAGGGTTACGGTATGGGTTAGGTTTAGGGTTAGGGTTAGGGGTCGGTTTAGGGATAGGGGTAGTGTTAGGGTCAGGGTTAGGGTTAGGTTTGGGTTCCGGGTTAGGGTTAGGTTAGGGTTAGTGTTAGCACTAGGGTATGGGTTAGGGTTACTGTTAGGGTTTGGGTACGGGTTAGGGTTAGGGTGAGGGTAGGGGATAGGTTTGGGTATGGTTTAGGTCAAGGGTTAGGTTTAGGTTTAGGGTATGGATTAGGGTTAGGGTTAGGTTTAGGGTACGGGTTAGGGTATGTGTTAGGTTTATGGTACGGGTTAGGGTTAGGGTTAGGGTCAGGGTTAGGATTAGGGTTAGGGTTAGGGTACGGGTTAGGGTTATGTTTAGGGTACGGGTTAGGGTTAGGTTTAGGGTTAGGGTACGGGTTAGTTTTAGGATAGGGTAAGGGTAAGTGTTAGGGTACAGGATAGGGTTAGAGTACGGGTTAGGGTTAGGTTTAGGTTTAGCGTTAGGGTTAGAGTACGGGTTAGGGTTAGTGTTAGGGTTAGGGTTAGGGTTAGGTTTAGTGTATGGATAGCGTTAGGTTTAGGGTTGGGGTTAGGGTACGTTTTCGGGTTAGGTTTAGGCTACGGGATAGGGTTAGTGTACTTGTTAAGTTTAGGGTTAGGGTTTGGTTTAGGTTATGGGTTAGGGTTAGGGTACGGGTTAAGGTTAGGTTTAGGTGCGGGTTATGGTTAGGGTATGGGTTAGGGTTAGGTTTAGGGTCAGGGTTAGGGTTAGGGATAGAGTTATGGTACGGGTTAGGGTTAGGGTTTGGGTTAGAGTATGGGTTAGTTTTAGGGTTAGGGTACGGGTTAGGGTTACGGTTTAGTTTTAGGGTTAGGGTACGGGTTAGGGTTACAGTTAAGGTTAGGGTTAGTGTTAGGGTATGGGTTAGGGTTAGGGTACGGGTAAAGGATATGGTTAGGGTAAGGGTTAGTTTTAGGTTTAGGGTGCGGGTTAGGCTTAGGGTTAGGGTTAGGTTTAGGGCTAGGGTTTGGGTTAAGGTTACTGTTAGGGTTTGGGTACGGGTTAGGGTTAGGTTTAAGGTATGCAATAGGGTTGGGTACGGGTTAGGTCAAGGGTTAGGGTTAGGTTTAGGGTACGGGTTATGGTTAGGGTTAGGTTTAGGGTTAGGGTTAGGGTATGGGTTAGGCTTAGGGTAGGGGTTAGGGTTAGGGATAGGGTCAGGGTTAGGATTAGTTTTAGGGTTAGGGTACGGGTTAGGGTTAAGTTTAGGGTACGGGATAGGGTTAGGTTTAGGGTACGGGTTGGGTTTAGGGTACTGGTTAGGGGTAGGGTTAGGGTCAGGGTTAGGGTTAGGTTTAGGGTACGAATTAGGGTTAGGGTTAGGGTACGGGTTAGGTTTAGCGTTATGGTACGGGTTAGGGTTACAGTACGGGTTAGGGTTAGGGTGAGGGTTCTGGTTAGAGTTAGAGTACGGTTAAAGTTAATGTTAGGGTTAGGGCTAGAGTACGGTTAAGGGTTAGTGTTAGGGTTAGGGTTAGGGTTAGGGTACAGGTACGGGTTAGGGTTAGGGTTAGGGTTAGAGTACAGGGTAGGGTTAGTGTTAGGGTTAGGGTTAGGGTTAAGATAGGGTATGGGTTAGACTTAGGGTATGGGTTAGAGTTAGGGTTAGGGTCAGGTTTAGTGTTAGAGTTAGGGTTAGGGTGCGTGTTAGGATTAGGTTTAGGGTACGGGTTAGGGTTAGGGTTAGGGTCAGGTTTAGGGTTAGGGTTAGGAAAAGAATTAGGGTTATGTTTAGGATACGGTTAAGGGTTAGGGTTATGGTTCATGTTAGGGTTACAGTACTGGTTAGGGTTAAGGTCAGGTTTAGGGTTAGGTTTAGGGTTAGGTTTAGGGTTAGGGTTAGGATTAGGGTAAGGGTTAGTGTTAGGGTACGGGATAGGTTTAGAGTACGGGTTAGGGGTAGGTTTAAGTTAAGGTTTGGTAAGGGTTAGTGTTAGGGTACGGGTTAGGGTTAGATTACGGGTTAGGGTTAGGTTTAGGGTTAAGGTTAGGGTTAGACTACGGGTTAGGGTTAGTGTTAGTGTTAGGGTAAGGTTTAGTGTACGGATAGGGTTAGGGTTAGGGTTAGGGTTAGGGTACGTGTTAGGGTTAGGTTTAGGGTACGGGATAGGGTTAGTGTATGGGTTAAGTTTAGGGTTAGGGTTAGGTTTAGGATTAGGGTTAGGGTATGGGTTAAGTTTAGGGTACGGGTTAATGTTAGGGTTAGGGTTAGGGGTTAGGGTTAGAGTTAGGGTTAGGCTACGGGTAGGGTTAGGGTACGGGTACAGGTTAGGGTTAGGGTGAGGGTTCTGGTTAGAGTTAGAGTACGGTTAAAATTAGTGTTAGGTTTAGGGCTAGAGTACGAGTTAGGGTTAGTGTTAGGGTTAGGGTTAGGGTACAGGAACGGGTTAGGATTAGGGTTAGAGTACGGGGTAGGGTTAGTTTTAAGGTTAGGGTTAGGGTTAAGTTTAGGGTATGGGTTGGGCTTAGGGTACGGGTTAGGGTTAGGGTTAGGGTCAGGTTTAGTGTTAGTGTTAGGGTTAGGGTACGGGTTAGGATTAGGTTTAGGGTACGGGATAGGGTTAGTGTATGGGTTAAGTTTAGGGTTAGGGTTAGGTTTAGGTAATGGTTTATTGTTAGGGTACGGGTTAGGGTTAGGTTTAGGTGCGGATTAGGGTTTGGTACTGGTTAGGGTTCGGTTTAGGGTCAGGGTTAGGGTTAGGGATAGGGTTATGGTACGGTTTAGGGTTAGGGTTGTTGTTAGGGTATGGGTTAATTTTAGGGTAAGGTTACGGGTTAGGGTTACGGTTAAGGTTAGGGTTAGTGATAGGGTATGGCTTAGGGTTAGGGTACGGGTAAGTATTATGGTTAGGGTTAGGGTTAGGTTTAGGTTTAGGGTGCGGGTTGGGCTTAGGGTTAGGTTTAGGGTTAGCGCTAGGGTATGGATTAGGTTTACTGTTAGGGTTTGGGTACAGGTTAGATTAGGGTACGGGATAGGGTTAGGGTTAGGTTTAGGGTTAGAGTATGGGGTAGGGTTAGTGTTAGGGTTAGGGTTAGGGTTAATGTTAGGGTATGGGTTAGGCTTAGGGTACGGTTTAGGGTTAGGGTTAGGGTCAGGTTTAGTGTTAGGGTTAGGGTTAGGTACGGGTTAGGGTTAGGTTTAGTGTATGGGTTAGGGTTAGGGTTAGGGTCAGGGTTAGGTTTAGGTTTAGGGTACGAATAATGGTTAGGTTTAGGGTACGATTTATGGTTAGGGTTATTGTACGGGTTAGGGTTACAGTACTGGTTAGGGTTAGGGTGAGGGTTAGGGTTAGGGTTAGGGTACGTGTTAAGTTTAGGGTTTGGGTACGGGTTTGGGTTACGTTTTGGGTTAGGGTATGTGTTAGATTTAGGGTTAGGGTAAGGGTTAGTGTTAGGGTACGGGATAGGTTTAGAGTACGGGTTAGGGTTATGTTTAGGGTTAGGTTTGGTAAGGCTTAGTGTTAGGGTACGGGATAGGGTTAGAGAACGGGTTAGGGTTAGGTTTAGGTTTAGGGTTAGTGTTAGAGTACGGGTTAGGGTTAGTGTTAGGTTTAGGGTTAGGTTTAGGATTAGGGTGCGGGTTAGGCTTAGGGTTAGGGTTAGGGTTAGCGCTAGGGTATGGGTTAGGGTTACTGTTAGGTTTTGGGTTCGGTTTAGGGTTAGGGTTAGGGTACGGGATAGGGTTGGGTACAGGTTAGGTGAAGGTTTAGGGTTAGGTTTAGGGTACGGGTTAGGGTTAGGGTTAGGTTTAGGGTTAGGATTAGGTTATGGTTTAGGTTTAGGGTACGGGTTAAGGTTAGGGTTAGGGTCAGGTTTAGGGTTAGGGTTAGGGTACGAGTTAGGGTTAGGGTTAGGTTAGGGTACGGGTTAGGGTTAGGGTTAGGGTGAGGGTTAGGGTTAGAGTACGGGATGGAGTTAGTTTTCGGGTTAGGGTTAGGGTTAATGTACGGGTTATGCTTAGGGTTAGGTTAGGGTTAGGATACGGGTTAGGGTTAGGTTTAGGGTACGGGATAGGGTTAGCGAATGGGTTAAATTTAGGGTTTGGTTCGGTTTAGGTTACGGGTTAGGGTTAGGGTACGGGTTAGGGTTAGGTTTAGGGTGCGGGTTGGGTTAGGTTTAGGGTTAGTGTAAGGGTTAGGGTTAGGTTTAGGGTCAGGGTTAGGGTTAGGGTTAGTGTTATGGTACGGGTTAGGGTTACAGTACGGGTTAGGGTTAGGGTGAGGGTTCTGGTTAGGGTTAGAGTACGGTTAAAGTTAGTGTTAGGGTTAGGGCTAGAGTACGGATTAGGGTTAGTGTTAGGTTAGGGTTAGGGTTAGGGTATGGGTACTGGTTAGGGTTAGGGTTAGGGTTAGAGTATGGGGTAGGGTTAGTGTTAGGGTTAGTGTTAGGGTTAGGGTATGGGTTAGGCTTAGCTTACGGGTTAGGGTTAGTGTTAGGGTCAGGTTTAGGGTTAGGGTTAGGGTTAGGGCACGGGTTAGGTTTAGGGTTAGGGTATGGGTTAGGGTTAGGGTTAGGGTCAGGGTTAGGGTTCGGTACGAATTAGGGTTAGGTTTAGGGTACGGTTTAGGGTTAAGGTTATGGTATTGGTTAGGGTTACAATACTGGTTAGGGTTAGGGTGAGGGTTAGGGTTAGGGTTAGAGTTTGGGTACGTGTTAGGGTTAGTGTTTGGGTATGTGTTAGGGTTACGTTTAGGGTTAGGGTACGGGTTATGATTAGGGTTAGGGTAAGGGTTCGTGTTAGGGTACGGGATAGGTTTAGAGTACGGGTTAGGGTTAGGTTTAGGGTTAGTGTTGGTAAGGGTTTTTGTTAGGGTACGGCATAGGGTTAGAGTATGGGTTAGTGTTAGGTTGAGGGTTAGGGTTAGGGTTAGAGTACGGGTTAAGTTTAGTGTTAAGTTTAGAGTTCGGTTTAGTGTACGGATAGGGTTAGGGTTAGGGTTAGGGTTAGGGTTAGGGTACATGTTAGGGTTAGATTTAGGGTATGGGATAGGTTTAGAGTACGGGTTAGGGTTAGGTTTAGGGTTAGTGTTGGTAAGGGTTAGTGTTAGGGTACAGCGTAGGGTTAGAGTACGGGTTAGGGTTAGGTTTAGGGTTAGGGTTAGGGTTCGAGTACGGGTTAAGCTTAGTGTTAGGGTTAGAGTTAGGTTTAGTGTACGGATAGGGTTAGGGTTATGGTTAGGGTTAGGGTTAGGGTACGTGTTAGGGTTAGATTTAGGGTACGGGATAGGGTTAGTGTTCGGGTTAAGTTTAGGGTTAGGGTTAGGTTTAGGGTCAGTGTTAGGGTTAGGGATAGGGTTTGGGTACAGGTTAGGGTTAAGGATAGGGTACGGGATAGGGTTGGGTACGGGTTAGGTCAAGGGTTAGGTTTAGGTTTAGGGTACGGGTTAGGGTTAGGGTAAGGGTCAGGGTTAGGGTTAGGGTTGGTACGAGTTAGTGTTAGGGTTAGGTTTAGGGTACGTGTTAGGTTTAGGATTAGGGTTTAGGGTTTAGGGTTTAGGGTTTCAGGTTTAGGGTTAAAGTACGGGTTAGGTTTAGGGTACGGGTTAGGGTTAGGGTTCTGATACGGGTTAGGGTTACAGTATAGGTTAGGGTTAGAGTGAGGCTTAGGGTTAGTGTTAGAGTACGGTTAGGGTTAGGGTTATTGTTAGATTACGGGTTAGGGTTAGTGTTAGTGTTAGGGTAAGTGTTTAGGTTAGGGTTAGGGTTAGGGTTAGAGTCCAGGGTAGGTTTAGTGTTAGGGTTAGGTTTAGGGTTAGGGTTAGGGTTAGAGTACGGGTTAAGGTTAGTGTTAGGGTTAGGGTTAGGTTTAGTGTATGGATAGGGTTAGGGTTAGGGTTAGGGTTAGGGTTAGGGTACGTGTTAGGTTTAGATTTAGGGTACGGGGTAGGGTTATTGTACAGGTTAAGTTTAGTGTTAGGGTTAGGTTTAGGTTATGGGTTAGGGTTAGGGTACGGGTTAGGGTTAGGTTTAGGTGCGGGTTAGGGTTACGGTACGGGTTAGGGTTAGGTTTAGGGTCAGGGTTAGTGTTAGGGTTAGGGGTTGGGTATGGGTTAAGGTTAGGGTACAGAATAGGTTTGGGTACGGGTTAGGTCAAGGGTTAGGTTTAGGTTTAGGGTATGGGTTAGGGTTAGGTTAGGTTTAGGGTTTGGTTAGGGTATGGGTTAGGCTTAGGGTACGGGTTAGTGTTAGGATTAGGGTCAGCGTTAGGGTTAGTGTTAGGGTACGAGTTAGTGTTAGGTTTAGGTTTAGGGTACGGGTTAGGGTTAGAGTTAGGGTTAGGGTTAGGGTACGGGTTAGGGTTAGGGTTATGGTACGGGTTAGGGTTACAGTACGGGTTAGGGTTAGGGTGAGGCTTAGGGTTAGTGTTAGAGTACGGTTAGGATTAGGGTTAGGGTTAGATTATGGGTTAGGGTTAGTGTTAGGGTTAGGGTAAGTGTTTGGGTTATGGTTAGGGTTAGGGTTAGGGTTATAGTACGGGGTAGGTTTAGTGTTACAGTTAGGGTAAGGTTAGTGTTAGGGTACTGTTTAGGGTTAGGGTTAAGGTTGGGTTAGGGTACGGGGTAGGGTTAGTGTTAGGGTTAGGGTTTGGGTTAATGTACGGTTTAGGCTTAGGGTTAGGTTTAGGGTTAGGATACTGGTTAGTGTAGGGTTTAGGGTACGGGATAGGGTTATCGTACGGGTTAAGTTTAGGGTTAGGGTTAGGTTTAGGTTACGGTTTAGGGTTAGGGTACGGGTTAGGGTTAGGTTTAGGGTGCGGTTAAGGGTTAGGGTGAGGGTACGGTTCAATGTTAGGGTTGTGGTTAGGGTACTGGTTAGTTTTAGGGTTAGGGTACGAGTTAGGTTTATGGTTAAAGTACTGTAGGGTTAGTGTGTGGGTTAGGGTTAGGGTACGGTAAAGGGTTATGGTTAAGGTTAGGGTTAGGGTTAAGTTTAGGGTGCGGTTTCGGGTGAGGGTTAGGGTTAGGGTTAGGTTTAGAGTACGGGTTTGGGTTAGTGTTAGGTTACGATTAGGTATACCGTTTGGGTACGGGTTAGGGTAAGAGTTAGTGTTAGGGTTGGCGTTAGGCATTACGGTTAGAGTTAGGGTTAGGCTACGGGATAGTGTTAGAGTAAGGGTTATGGTTAGGGTTAGGGTAAGGGTTAGGGTTAGGGTTATACTACGGGTTAGGGTTAGAGTTAGGGTTAGGTTTAGTGTACGGATAGGGTTAGGGTTAGGGTTAGGGTACGGGTTAGGGTTAGGTTTAGGTTTAGGTTTCAGGCTAGGGTTAGCGTACGGGTTAAGTTTAGGATTAGGTTTAGGTTTAGGTTACAGGTTAGGGTTGGGTATGGGTCAGGTTTAGGTGAGTCTTAGGGTTAGGTTTAGGGTTACAGTAAGGGTACGGTTTAGGGTTAGGTTTAGGGTCAGGGTTAGCGTTAGGGATAGGCTTATGGTATGGGTTAGGGTTAGGGTTGGGGTTAGGGTACGGGTTAGTTTTAGGTTTAGGTTACGGGTCAGGGTAACGTTTAAGGTTAGGGTTAGGGTTAGGGTATTGTTGAGTGTTTTGGTACAGATTAGCGTTAAGGTTAGGGTTCGGGTTATTGTTAGTGTACGGGTTAGGTTTAGGGTTAGGGTTAGGGTTAGGGTTACGGTACGGGTTAGGGTTAAGTTCCGGTACGGGATAGGGTTAGTGTACGTGTTAGTTCTAGGGTTAGGGTTAGGTTTAGTGTGCGCATTAGGGTTAGGGTTAGGGTACGAGTTAGGGTTAGGGTTTGGTTACGGGTTAGGGTTACGTTTAGGGTTAGTGTACGGGTTAGGTTTAGGGTTAGGGTAAGGGTTAGTGTTAGGGTACGGGTTAGGGTTAGAGTACGGGTTAGGGTACGGTTTTGGGTTAGGTTTAGGGTCAGGATTAGCGTTAGGGATAGGGTTATGGTACAGGTTAGGGTTAGGGTTGGGATTAGGGTACTGGTTAGATTTAGGGTTAGGGTATGGGTTAGGGTTACGGTTAAGGTTAGGGTTAGTGTAGGGTATGGGTTAGGGTTAGGGTACGGGTAAAGTATATGATTAGGGTTAGGGTTAGGTTTAGGTTTAGGGTGCAGGTTAGGCTTAGGGTTAGGGTTAGGGTTAGCGCTAGGGTATGGTTAGGGTTAATGTTAGAGTTTTGGTACGGGTAAGGGTTAAGGTTAGGGTACGGGATAGGTTTTATCTATGCGTTAGGTCAAGGGTTAGGGTTAGTTTTAGGGTACGGTTTAGGGTTAGGGTTAGGTTTAGGGTTAGGGTTACGGTATGGGTTAGGTTTAGGGTACGGGTTAGGGTTAGGGTTAGGGTAAGGGTTAGGGTTAGGGTTAGCTTGCGAGTTAGGGTTAGGGTTATGTTTATGGTGCAGTTTATGGTTAGTCTTAGGGTCAGTGTTATGGTTAGGGTAAGAGTTAGGGTTAGGTTTAGGGTACGGGTTAGGGTTAGGGTTATGTTATGGGTTATGGTTACAGTACGGGTTAGGGTTAGGTTGAGGTTTAGGGTTAGGTTTAGAGTACGGTTAGGGTTAGTGTTAGGTTTAGGGTTCGAGTACGGGTTAGGGTTAGTGTTAGGTTTAGGGAAAGGGTTAGGGTTAGGGTAAGGGTTAGAGTTAGGGTTAAGGTTAGGGTTAGCGTTCGGGTTAGGGTTAGGTTAAGGATATGGGATAGGATTAGCGTAAGGTGTTAAGTTTTGCGTTAGGGTTAGGTGTAGGTTACGGGTTAGGGTTAGGGTACAGGTTAGTGTTAGATTTATGTGAGGGTTAGGGTTAAGGTTAGGGTTAGTGTTAGTTTTAGGGTTGGGGTATGGGTCAGTGTTACGGTTAGGGTTAGGGTTAGGGTATGGGTTAGTGTTAGGGTACGGGTAAGGGTTATGGTTAGGGTTAGGGTTAGGTTTAGGTTTAGGGTGCGGTTTAGGGTTAGGGTTAAGGTTAGTGCTAGGCTATGGGTTAGGGTTACGGTTAGGGTTTTGGTTAGGTTTAGGGCTAGGGTTAGGTTACAGGATAGGTTTGGGTACGGGTTAGGTCAAGGGTAACGGTTAGGTTTAGGGTACGGTTTAGGGTTAGGGTTAGCGTCAGGGTTAGGGTTAGGGTCGGGTTAGGGTTTGGGTTAAGGTTTGGTTTAGGGTTAGTGTACGGGTTAGGGTTAGTGTTAGGTTAGGTTTAGGGTTAGGGTTAATGTACGGGTTAGGGTTAGGTTCAGGGTATGGAATAGGGTTTGCGTACGGGTTAAGTTTAGGGTTAGGGTTAGGTTTAGGTTACGGGTTAGGGTTAGGGTTTAGGTTACCGTTAGGTTTAGGGTGCGGGTTAGGGTTAGGGTTAGTGTTAGTGTAAGGGTTAGGGTTAGGTTTACGGTCAGGGTTAGGGTTAGTGTTAGGGTACGCGTTAGTGTTAGGGATGGGGTTAGGTTACGGGTTAGTTTTAGGGTTTGGGTACAGGTTAGGGTTATGGTTAAGGTTAGGGTTAGGGTTAGGGTATGGGTTAGGGTTAGGTTATGGTTAAGGGTTATGGTTTCGCTTAGGGCTCGGGTTAAGATTAGGGTGCATGTTAGGGTTAGGGTTAGGGTTAGAGTACAAGTTTGGGTTACTGCTAGGGTACGGGTTAGGTTTACCGTTTGGGTACGTGTTAGGGAAGGGTTAGGTTTAGGGTGAGGGTTTAGCGTTATAGGTAGGGTTAGGCTACGGGTAGGGTTAGGGTACGGGTTAAGGTTAGGGTTAGGGTTCGGGTTAGGGTTAGTGTACGGGTTAGGGTTAGGTTTAGGATTAGGGTTAGTGTTAGGGTTACGATATGGGTTAGGGTTAAAGTTGGGGTATGGGATAGGGTTAGTGTACGTGTTAGGTCTAGGGTTAGGGTTAGGTTTAGTGTACGGGTTAGGGTTAGGGTTAGGGTACGTGTTAGGTTTAGGGTTTGGTTACGGGTTAGCGTTACGTTTAGGGTTAGGGTACGGATTAGGTTTAGGGTTAGTGTTAGGGTACGGTTTAGGGTTAGTGTACGGGTTAGGGTTAGGTCAAGTTTAGGTTTAGGGTTAGGGTTAGGGTACCGGTTAGGGTTACTGTACGGGTCAGGGTTATGCTTATGGTTAGGGTTAGGGTTAGGGTTAGCGTTATAGTATGGGTTAGGGTTAGAGTTAGGGTTAGGTTTAGGGTTAGAGTACGGTTTACGGTTAGTGTTAAGGTAAGGGTTAGTGTTAGAGTACGGGTTAGGGTTAGAGTATGGGTTAGGGTTAGGTTTAGGGTTAGGGTTAGGTTTAGAGTACGGGTTACGGTTAGTGTTAGTGTTAGTGTTAGGGTTAGGGTTAGGGTTAGTGTACGGATAGGTTAGGGTTAGGGTTAGGGTACGGGTTAGGGTTAGGTTTAGGATATGGGATAGGTTTAGTGTACGGGTTAAGTTTAAGGTTAGGGTTAGGTTTAAGTGTCGGGTTAGGGTTAGGGAACAGGTTAGGGTTAGGTTTAGGTGTGGGTTAGATTTAGGGTTAGGGTTAGGGTTATTGTTTGGTTTAGGGTTAGGTTTAGGGTCAGGGTTAGGGTTAGGAATAGGGTTATGGTACGGGTTAGGATTAGGATTGGGGTTAGGGTACAGGTTAGTTTTAGGGTTAGGGTATGGGTCAGGGTTACGGTTAATGTTATGGTTAGGGTTAGTGTATGGGTTAGGGTTAGGGTACGGATAAGGGTTATGGTTAGGGTTAGGGTTAGGTTTAGGTTTAGGGTGCGGGTTAGGGTTAGGGCTCGGGTTAGTGCTAGGTTATGGGTTAGGGTTACTGTTACCATTTGGGTTTGGGTTAGGGTTAGGGATAGGTTACTGGATAGGTTTGAGTAAGGGTTATGTCAAGGGTTAGGGTTAGGTTTCGGGTACGGGTTAGGGTTAGGGTTAGGTTTGGGTTAGTGTTAGGGTATGGGTTAGGCTTAGAGTACGGGTTAGGGTAAAAGTTAGGGTCATGGTTAGGGTTAGGGTAAGGGTACGAGTTAGGGTTAGGGTTAGGTTTAGTGTACTGGTTAGGAATAGGATTAGGGTTAGGGTACGGGTTAGGTTTAGGGTACAGGTTACGGTTAGGGTTAGGGTCAGGTTTAGGGTTAGGGTTAGTGTACAAGTTAGGGTTAGGGTTAGGGTACGGGTTAGGGTTACAGTACGGGTTAGGGTTAGGGTGAGGTTTAGGGTTAGAGTATGGTTAGGGTTAGGGTTAGGGTTAGAGAACGGGTTAGGGTTAGTTTTAGGTTAGGTTTAGGGTTAGGGTTAGTGTACTGGTTAGGGTTAGGTTCAGGGTATGGAATAGGGTTAGCGTACGGGTTAAATTTAGGGTTAGGTTTAGGTTTAGGTTACGTGTTAGGGTTAGGGTACGGGTTACGGTTAGGTTTAGGGTGCGGGTTAGGGTTAGGGTTAGGGTTAGTGTAAGGGTTAGGGTTAGGTTTAGGGTTAGGGTTAGGGTTAGGGTTAGGGTCAGGGTACGCGTTAGTGTTAGGGTTGGGTTTAGGGTACGGGTTAGTTTTAGGGTTAGGGTACAGGTTAGGGTTATGGTTAAGGTTAGGGTTAGGGTTAGGGTATTTGTTAGGGTTAGGTTATGGTTAAGGGTTATGGTTTCGCTTAGGGTTCGAGTTAAGATTAGGGTGCGGGTTAGGGTTAGGGTTGGGTTTAGAGTACCGGTTTGGGTTACTGTTAGGGTACGGGTTAGGTTTACCATTTGGGTACGGGTTAGTGTAAGGTTTGGGGTTAGTGTTAGAGTTAGGGTTTAGGTTTAGAGTTAGGGTTAGGCTATGGTAAGGTTAGGGTATGGGTTAGGGTACGGGTTAGGATTCGGGTTAGGGTTAGTGTACGGATTAGGGATAAAGTTATGGTTATGGTTATGGTTAGGGTTAGTGTTAGGGTTACGGTACGGGTTAGGGTTAAGATTCCGGTACGGGATAGGGTTAGTGTACGTGTTAGGTCTAGGGTTAGGGTTATGTTTAGTGTGCGGTTTAGGGTTAGGGTTTGTGTTAAGGTTAGGGTACGTGTTAGGGTTAGGGTTTGGGTACGGATAATGGTTACGTTTAGGGTTAGGGTATGGGTTAGGTTTAGAGTTAGGGTAAGGGTTAGTGTCAGGGTACGGGTTAGGGTTACAGAACGGGTTAGGGTTAGGTTTAAGGTTAAGTTTCGGGTTAGAGTACAGTTTAGGGTTAGTATTAGGGTTAGTGTTAGTGTTACTGTGCGGATAGGGTTAGGGTTAGGGTTAGGGTTAGGGTACCGGTTAAGGTTAAGTTTAGGGTACGGGATAGGGTTAGTGTACGGGATAAGTTTAGGGTTAGGGTTAGGTTTAGGGTACGAGTTAGGGTTAGGGTACGGGTTAGGGTTACAGTACGGGTTAGTGTTAGGGTGAGGGTTACGGTTACGGTTAGATTACGGTTAGGTTTAGGGTTAGGGTTAGGATTAGAGTACGTGTTAGGGTTAGTGTTAGGGTTAGGTTTAGGGTTAGGGTTAGGGTTAGGGTCAGGTTTAGGTTTAGAGAATGGGGTAGGGTTAGTGTTAGGTTTAGGGTTAGGTTTAATGTATGGGTTAGGCTTAGGTTTAGGTTTAGGGTTAGGATAAGTGTTAGGGTTAGGTTTAGGGTACGGGATAGGGTTAGCGTACGGGTTAAGTTTAGAGTTAGGGTTATTTTTAGGTTACGGTTTAGGGTTAGGGAACGGGTTAGGGTTAGGTTTAGGGTGCGGGTTAGGGTTAAGGTTAGGGTTAGTGTAAGGCTAAGGGTTAGGTTTAGGGTCAGTTTTAGGGTTAGGGTTAGTGTTAGGTTTAGGGAAAGGGTTAGGTTTAGGGTTAGGGTACGGGTTAGGGTTATGTTACGGTTAAGGCTTATGGTTTGGGTTAGGATTAGGGTTAAGTTTAGGGTGCGGGTTAGGGTTAGGGTTAGGGTTAGAGTACGGGTTTGGGTTAGTGTTAGGGTACGGGTTAGGTTTACCGTTTGGGTACGGGTTAGGGTAAGGGTTAGGGTTAAGGTAAGGGTTAGAGGTTAGGGTTAGAGTTAGGGTTAGGCTACGGGTAGGGTTAGGGTATGGCTTAGGGTTACGGTACGGGTTAGGGTTAGGTAGGGTACGGGATAGGTTTAGTGTACGGTTAAGTCTAGGGTTAGGGTTAGGTTTAGTGTGCGGGTTAGGATTAGAGTTAGGGTACGTGTTAGGGTTAGGGGTTGGGTACGGGTTAGCGTTATGTTTCGGTTAGGGTACGGGTTAGGTTTAGGGTTAGGGTTAGGGTACGGTTTAGGGTTAGGGTTGGGTTAGGTTCAGGGTTAGGGTTAGGTTTAGGGTTAGGGTTAGGGTTAGGGTACGGGTTAGGATTACTGTACGGGTAGGGTTAGGGTTAGGGTAAGGTTTATAGTACGGTTTAGCGTTTGAGTTAGGGTTAGGTTTAGTGGTAGAGTATGGGTTAGCGTTAGTGTTAGGTTTAGGGTTAGGGTTAGGGTTAGGGTTAGGGTTAGGGTTAGGGTACGGGTTAGGGTTAGAGTACGTGTTAGGGTTAGTGTTAGGTTTAGGGTTAGTGTTAGGGTATGGGTTAGGGTTAGAGTACGGGTTAGGGTTAGGTTATGGTTAGGGTTAGGGTTAGAGTACGGGTTAGGGTTTGTGTTAGTGTTAGAGTTAGAGTTAGGGTTAGTGTACAGATAGGTTTAGGGTTAGGGTTAGGTTTAGAGTACGGGTTAGGGTTAGTTTTAGGGTACGGAAAGGTCAGCGTACAGGTTAAGTTTAGGGTTAGGGTTAGGTTTAGGTTACGGGTTAGGGTTAGGGTACGGGTTAGGGTTAGTTTTAGGTGCGGGTTAGGGTTAGGGTTAGATTTAGAGTTAGGGTTCGGTTTAGGTATAGGTTTAGGGTCAGGGTTAGGGTTAGGGATAGGGTTATGTTACGGGTTAGGGTTAGGGTTGGGGTTAGGGTACAGGTTAGTTTTAGGTTTAGGGTACGGGTCCGGGTTACGGTTACGGTTAGGGTTAGGGTTAGGGTATGGGTTAGGGTTAGGGTACGGTTAAGGGTTATGGTTAGGTTTAGGGTTAGGTTTAGGTTTAAGGTCTGGGTTAGGGTTAGGGTTAGGTTTAGGGTTAGGGTTAGGTTATGGGTTATGCTTAGGGTACAGGTTAGCATTAGGGTTATGGTCAGGGTTAGGGTTAGGATTAGGGTACGAGTTAGGGTTAGGCTTAAGTTTAGTGTACGGGTTAGGGTTATGGTTATGGTATGGTTTAGGTTTAAGGTACGGGTTAAGGTTAGGGTTAGGGTCAGGGTAGGGTTAGGGTTAGGTTACGAGTTAAGGTTACGGTTAGGGTACGTGTTAGGTTTAGGGTTATGGTATGGGTTAGGTTTACAGTACGGGTTAGGGTTTTGGTGAGGGTTAGGGTTAGGGTTAGAGTACGGGTTAGGGTTAGTGTTAGGTTTAGGGTTAGGGTTAGGAGTAGGGAACGGGTTAGGGTTAGGTTTAGGGAACAGGATAGGGTTTGTGTACGGGTTACGTTGAGGGTTAGGGTTAGGTTTAGGTTACGGATTAGGGTTAGGGTACGGGTTAGGGTTAGGTTTAGTTGCGGGTTAGGGTTAGGGTACAGGTTAGAGTTAGGTTTAGGGTCGGGGTTAATGTTAGGGATAGGGTTATGGTACGGGTTAGGGTACAGGTTAAAGTTATGGTTAAGGTTAGGTTTAGTGTTAGGGTTTGGGTTAGGGTTAGGGTATGGGCAAGTGTTATGGCTAGGGTTAGGTTTAGGTTTAGGTTTAGGTTTAGGGTGCGTGTTAGGCTTTGGGTTAGGGTTAGGGTTAGCTCTAGGGCTTGGTTTAAGGTTACTGTTAGGGTTTGGGTATGGTTTAGGGTTAGGGTATGAGATAGGGTTGGGTATGGGTTAGGTCAAGGGTTAGGGTTAGGGTTAAGGTATGTGTTATTATAGGGTACGGGTTAGGGTTAGGGTTAGGGTCAGGGTTAGGGTTAGGTTTAGGGTACGAGTTAGGGTTAGTGTTAGTGTTAGAGTACGGGGTAGGGTTAGTGTAAGTGTTAGGGTTAAGGTTAATATACGGGTTAGGCATAGGGTTAGGTTTAGGGTTAGGATACGGGTTAGGTTTAGGTTTAAGGTACTGGATAGGGATAGCGTACGGCTTAAGTTTAGGGTTAGGGTTAGGTTTAGGTTACGGGTTAGGCTTAGGGTACGGGTTAGGGTTACGGTTAAGGTTAGGGTTAGGTTAGGATATCGGTTAGGGTTAGATTACAGTTAAGGGTTATGGTTTGGGTTAGGGTTAGGGTTAAGTTTAGGGTGCGGGTTAGGGTTAGGGTCAGGGTTAGGGTTAGGTGTAGGGTACGGGTTTGGGTTAGTGTTAGGTTACGAGTTAGGTTTACCGTTTGGGTATGGGTTAGGGTACGGGTTAGAGTTAGGGTTAGGGTTCAGGATAGGGTTAGTGTACAGGTTAGGGTTAGGGTTAGGGTTAGGGTTAGTGTTATGGTTACGGTACGGTTTAGTGTTAAGGTTGGGTTACTTGATGGGTTAGTGTACGTGTTAGGTCTAGGGTTAGGGTTAGGTTTAGGTGCGGGTTAGGGTTAGGGTTAGGGTACGTGTTAGGGTTAGGGTTTGGGTATGGGTTAGCGTTACGTTTAGGGTTAGGGTATGGGTTAGGGTTAGGGTTAGGGTTAGGGTACGGTTTAGGATTAGGGTACGGGTTAGCATTAGGTTTAGGGTCAGGGTTAGGGTTAGGTTTAGGGTTAGGGTTAGGGTACGGATAAGGGATACTGTATGGTTTAGGGTTAGGGTTAGGGTTATAGTACGTGTTAGGGTTAGAGTTAGGGTTAGGTTTAGGGTTAGAGTACGGGTTAGGGTTAGTGTTAGGGTTAGGGTTAGTGTTAGGGTACGGGTTAGGGTTAGATTACGGTTAGGGTTAGAGTTAGGGTGAGAGTACGATTTAGGGTTAATATTAGGGTTAGGGTTAGGGTTAGGTTTAGGGTTAGGCTACGATTTAGGGTTAGGGTTAGTGTTAGAGTACAGGGTAGGGTTAGTGTTAGGGTTAGGGTTAGGGTTAATGTACAGGTTAGGCTTAGGTTTAGGTTTAGGGTTAGGATACGGGTTAGGGTTAGGTTTAGGGTACGGGATAGGGTTAGCGTACGGGTTAAGTTTAGGGTTAGGGTTAGGTTTAGGTTACGGGTTAGGGTTAGGGTACGGTTTAGGGTTAGGTTTACGGTGCGAGTTAGGGTTAGGTTTTGTGTAAGGGTTATGGTTTTTTTAGAGTCAGGGTTAGGGTTAGGGTTAGTGTTAGGGTACGGGTTAGGGTTAGGGTTGCGGTTAGGTTACGGTTTAGTTTTAGGGTTAGGGTACAGTTTAGGGTAATGGTTAAGGTTAGGCTAAGGTTTAGGGTATGTGTTAGGGTTAGGTTACGGTTAAGGGTTATGGTTGGGTTAGGGTTAGGGTTAAGTTTAGGGTGTGGGTTAGAGTTAGAGTTAGGGTTAGAGTACGGGTTTGGGTTATTGTTAGGGTACGGGTTAGGATAACCGCTAGGGTACGGGTTAGGGAATGGTTAGGGTTAGGATTAGGTTTAGGGGTTAGGGTTAGAGTTAGGGTTAGGCTACGGGTAGGTTTAGGGTACGGGTTAGGTTTAGGGTTAGGGTTCGGGTTAGGTTTAGTGTATGGGTTAGGGTTAGGGTTAGGGTTAGGTTTAGGGTTAGGGTTAGTGTTAGGGTTACGGTACGGGTTAGGGTTAAGGTTAGGGTAAGGGATAGGTTTACTATACGTGTACGTCTAGGGTTAGGTTTAGGTTTAGTGTGCGGGTTAGGGTTAGGTTTAGGGTTAGGGTTAGGGTACGTATTAGGTTTAGGGTTTGTGTATGGGTTAGGGTTACATTTATGGTTAGGGTATGGGTTAGGTTTAGGGTTAGGGTAAGGGTTAGTGTTAGGGTACGGGTTAGGGTTAGAGTACGGGTTAGTGTTAGGTTTAGGGTTAGGGTTAGGGTTAGAGTACGGGTTAGGTTTAGTGTTAGGGTTAGGGTTAGGGTTAGTGTAAGGAAAGGATTATGGTTAGGGTGTGGGTTAGGGTGCGGGTTATGGTTAGGTTTAGGGTACGGGATAGGGTTAATGTACGGGTTAATTTTAGGGTTAGGGTTAGGTTTAGGTTACGAGTTAGGGTTAGGGTGTGTGTTAGGGTTAGGTTTAGGTGCGGGTTAGGGTAAGGGTACGGTTTAGGGTTAGGTTTAGGGTCACAGTTAGGGTTAGGGATAGGGTTATGTTACGGGTTAGTTTTAGGGTTGGGGTTAGGGTACGGGTGGGTTTTAGGTTTAGGGTACAGGTTAGGGTTATGGTTAAGGTTAGGGTTAGTGATAGGGTATGGGTTAGGGTTAGGGTACAGTAAGGATTAAGGTTAGGGTTAGGGTTAGGGTTAGGTTTAGGGTGCGGTTTAGGCTTAGGTTTAGGGTTAGGGTTAGCGCTAGGGTATGGGTTAGGGTTATTCTTAGGTTTGGGTATGGGTTACGGTTAGGGTACGAGATAGGGTTGGGTACGGGTTAGGTCAAGGGTTAGGGTTAGGTTTAGTGTACTGGTTAGGGTTAGGATTAGGTTTATGTTTAGGGTTAGGGAAAGGGTTAGGTTTAGGGTACTTGTTAGGGTTAGGTTTAGGGTCAGGGTTAGGGTTAGTGTGAGAGTACGAGTTAAGGTTAGGTTTAGGTTTAGGTTATGGGTTAGGGTTAGGGTTAGTGTTAGGGTACGGGTTAGGTTTAGGTTATGGGTTACGGTTAGTGTTAGGGTCAGGGTTAGGGTTAGGGTACGAGTTAGGGTTAGGGTTAGGGTATGGGTTAGGTTTTGAGTTATGTTACGAGTTAGGTTTAGAGTACGGGTTAGGGTTAGGGTGAGGGTTAGGGTTAGGGTTAGAGTACGGTGAGGGTTAGGGTTAGGGTTATGGTTACGGTTAGGTTTAGGGAAAGGGTTAGTGTTAGTGTTAGGGTACGGGTTAGTCTTAGGGTTAGGGTCAGGGTTAGAGTATGGGGTAGGTTTAGTGTTAGTGTTAGGGTTAGGGTTAATGTACGGGTTAGGCTTAGAGTTAGGTTTAGAGTTAGGTTACGGGTTAGGGTTAGGGTAAGGGTACGGGATAGGGTTAGCGTATGGGTTAAGTTTAGTGTTAGGGTTATGTTTAGGTTACGGGTTAGGGATAGGGTACGGGATAGGGTTAGGTTTAGGGAGCGGGTTAGGGTTAGGGTTAGGTTTAGTGTACGGTTTAGGGTTAGGTTTAGGGTCAGGGTTAGGGTTAGAGTTAGTGTTAGGGTATGAGTTAGGGTTAGGGTTGGGGTTAGAGTTCGCGTTAGTTTTAGGGTTTGGGTATGGGTTAGGGTTATGGTTAAAGTTAGGGTTAGGGTTAGGGTGTAGGTTAGGGTTAGGGTACATTTAAGGGTTATGTTTAGGGTTAGGTTTAGGGTTAAGTTTAGGGTGCGGTTTAGGGTTAGGGTTAGGGATAGGGTTAGGTTTAGAGTACGGGTTTGGGTTAGTGTTAGGGTACGGGTTAGGTTTACTGTTTGGGTACGGGTTAGGGTAAGGTTTAGGGTTAGGTTTAGGGTTAAGGGTTAGGGTTAGAGTAGGTTAGGCTACGGGATAAGGTTAGAGTACGGGTTAGGGTTACGGTTAGGGTAAGGTTTAGGGTTAGGTTTATAGTATGGATTAGGTATAGAGTTAGGGTTAGGGTTAGGGTTAGAGTACGGGTTTGGGTTAGTGTTAGGGTACGGGTTAGGTTTAGCGTTTGGGTACGGGTTAGGGTATGGGTTAGGTTTAGGGGTTAGGGTTCGAGTTAGGGTAGGCTACAGCATAGGGTTAGAGTATGGGTTAGTATTAGGGTTAAAGTTAGGGTTAGGGTTAGGGTTATAGTACGGGTTAGGGTTAGAGTTGGGGTTAAGGTACGGGTTAGGTTTAGGGTACGGGTTAGGTTTAGGGTTAGGTTCAGTGATAGGGTTAGAGTTAGGGTACGATTTAGGGTAAGGGTTAGGTTTAGGGTACTGGTTAGGGTTAGGGTTAGGGTACGGGTTAGTTTTAGGGTATGGGTTAGGGTTATGGTATGTGTTAGGGTTACAGTACGGGTTAGTGTTAGGGTGAGGGTTAGGGTTAGAGTACGGTTAGGGTTAGGGTCAGGGTTAGGGTTAGTGTACGAGTTAGGGTTAGGGTTAGGATACGGGTTAGGTTTAGGGTTATGGTACCTGTTAGGTTTACAGTACTGGGCAGTGTTAGGGTGAGGGTTAGGGTTAGGGTTAGAGTACGGTTAAGGTTAGGGTTAGAGTACGGGTTAGGGTTAGTGTTAGGGTTAGGGTTAGGTTTAGAGTACAGGGTAGGTTTAGTGTTAGGGTTAGGGTTAGGGTTAATGTACGGGTTAGGCTTAGGATTAGGTTTAGGGTTAGGATAAGAGTTAGGGTTAGGTTTAGGGTACAGGATAGGGTTAGCGTACGGGTTAAGTTTAGGTTTAGGGTGAGGTTTAGGTTACGGGTTAGGGTTAGGGTACGGGTGAGGGTTAGGTTTAGGGTGCGGGTTAGGGTTAGGGTTAGGGTTAGTGTAAGGGTTAGGGTTAGGTTTAGGGTCAGGGTTAGGGTTAGGGATAGGGTCATGGTACGGATTAGTGTTAGGTTTGGGGTTAGGGTACGGGTTAGTTTTAGGGTTAGGGTACGGGTTATGGTTACGGTTAAAGTTTGGGTTAGTGTTAGGGTAAGGGTTAGGTCTAGGGTACGGGTAAGGGTTATGGTTAGGTTTAGGGTTAGATTAGGTTTAGGGTGCGGGTTAGGCTTAGGGTTAGAGTTAGGGTTAGCGCCAGGGTATGGTTAGGGTTACTGTTAGGGTTTGGGTATGGGTTAGGGTTAGGTTTAGGGTACGATATAGGGTTGGGTACGGGTTAGGTCAATGGTTAGGGTTAGGTTTAGGGTACGGGTTAGGTTTCGGGTTAGGTTTAGGGTTAGGATAAGAGCTAGGGTTAGGTGTAGGGTCTAGGTTAGGGTTAGCGTACGGGTTAAGTTTAGGGTTAGGGTTAGGTTTAGGTTACGGGTTAGGGTTAGGGTATGTGTTAGGGTTAGGTTTAGGGTGCGGGTTAGGGTTAGGGTTATTTTTAGTGTAAGGGTTACGGTTAGGTTTAGGGTCAGGGTTAGGGTTAGGGTTAGTGTTAGGCTACGGGTTAGTTTTAGGTTTAGGTTACGGGTTAGGGTTAGGCTTAGGTTAGGATTAGGTTTAGAGTATGGGTTAGGGTTAGTGTTAGTGTTAGGGTTAGGGTTAGTGTACGGATAGGGTTAGGGTTAGGGTTAGGGTTAGGGTACGTGTTAGGGTTAGGTTTAGGTTACGGGATAGGGTTAGTGTACGGGTTAAGTTTAGGGTTAGGGTAGGATTAGGTTACGGGTTAGGGTTAGGGTACGGGTTAGGGTTAGGTTGAGGTGCGGGTTAGGGTTAGGGTACGGGTTAGGGTTAGGTTTAGGGTCAGGGTTAGGGTTAGGGATAGGGTCATGTTACTGGTTAGGGTTAGGGTTGGGGCTATGGTACGGGTTAGTTTTAGGGTTAGGGTACTGGTTAGAGTTACGGTTAAAGTTAGGGTTAGTGTTAGGGTACGGTTTAGGGTGAGGGTACGGGTAAGGGTTATGGTTAGGGTTAGGGTTACGTTTTGGTTTAGGGTGTGGTTTAGGCTTAGGGTTAGGTTTAGGTTTAGGGCTGGTGTATGGGTTAGGGTTACTGTTAGGGTTTGGATACGGGTTGGGGTTAAGATTGGGGCACGAGATAGGGTTGGGTACGGGTTAGGTCAAGGGTTAGGGTTCGGTTTAGGGTACAGGTTAGGGTTCGGGTTAGGATTATTGTTAGGATTAGGTTTAGGGTTAAGTTTAGGGTTAGGGTTAGGGTAACGGTATGGGTTAGGGTTAAGGTTCTGGTAGGGGATAGGGTTAGTGTACGTGTTAGGTCTAGGGTTAGGGTTAGGTTAAGTGTGTGGGTTAGGGTTAGGGTTAGGGTTAGGGTACGTGTTAGGGTTAGGGTTTGGGTATGGGTTAGGGTTACGTTTAGGGCACGAGATAGGGTTGGGTACGGGTTAGGTCAAGGGTTAGGGTACGGTTTAGGGAATAGGTTAGGGTTCGAGTTAGGATTATTGTTAGGGATAGGATTAGGGTTAAGTTTAGGGTTAGGGTTAGGGTAACGGTATGGGTTAGGGTTAAGGTTCCGGTACGGGATAGGGTTAGTGTACGTGTTAGGTCTAGGGTTAGGGTTAGGTTTAGTGTGCGGGGTAGGTTTATGGTTAGGATTAGGGTACGTGTAAGGGTTAGGGTTTGGGTACAGGTTAGGGTTACCTTTACGGTTAGGGTACGCTTTAGGTTTAGGGTTAGGGTAAGGGTTAATGTTTGTGTACGGGTTAGGGTTAGAGTAAGGGTTAGGGTTAGGTTTAGGGTTAGGGTTAGGGTTAGAGTACGGTTTAGGGTTAGTGTTAGGGTTAGGGTTAGTGTTCGTGTGCGGATAGGGTTAGGGTTAGGGTTAGGGTACAGGTGAGGGTTAGGTTTAGGGTACGGGTAAGGGTTAAGGTTATGGGATGTGTTAGGGTTACAGTACGGGTTAGTGTTAGGGTGAGGGTTAGTGTTAGGGTTAGAGTACGGTTAGGGTTAGGGTCAGTGTTAGGGTTTTGTATGAGTTAGGTTTAGGGTTAGGGTACGGCTTAGGTTTAGGTTTATGTTACGGCTAGGGTTACAGTATGGGTTAGTGTTAGGCTGAGGGTTAGGGTTAGGGTTAGAGAACGGGTAGGGTTAGGGTTAGAGTACGGGTTAGGGTTAGTGTTAGGGTTAGGGTTAGGGTTAGGGTTAGGTTTAGAATACGGGGTAGGGTTAGTGTTAGTGTTAGGGTTTATGTACGGGTTAGGCTTCGGGTTAGGTTTAGGGTTAGGATAAGAGTTAGGGTTAGGTTTAGGGTACGGGATAGGGTTAGAGTACGGGTTAAGTTTAGGGTTAGGGTAGGTTTAGGTTACAGGTTAGGGTTAGGGTATGGGTTAGGGTTAGGTTAGGGTGAGGGGTGGGGTTAGGGTTAGGGTTAGTGTAAGGGTTAGGGTTAGGTTTAGGTTTAGGTTTAGGGTTAGGGTTAGGTTTAGAGTACGGGTTAGGGTTAGTGTTAGTGTTAGGGTTAGTGTACGGATAGGGTTAGGGTTAGGGTTAGGGTTAGGGTTAGGGTACGGGTTAGGGTTAGGTTTAGGGTACGGGGTAGGGTTAGTGTACGGGTTAAGTTTAGGGTTAGGGTAGGTTTAGGTTACGGGTTAGTGTTAGGGTATGGGTTAGGGTTAGGTTTAGGTGCAGGTTAGGGTTAGGGTTAGGGTCAGGTTTAGGGTCAGGGTTAGGTTTAGGGATAGGGTCATGGTACGGGTTAGGGTTAGGGTTGGGGTTAGGGTACGGGTTAGTTTTAGGGTTAGGGTATGGGTTAGGGTTACGGTTAAATTTAGGGTAGTGTAGGGTATGGGTTAGGGTTAGGGTACGGGTAAGGGTTATGGTTAGGGTTAGGGTTATGTTTAGGTTTAAGGTGCAGTTTAGGCTTAGGTTTAGGGT
The DNA here is from genome assembly GCA_032313775.1 of Urocyon cinereoargenteus. Classification (NCBI taxonomy): domain Eukaryota; kingdom Metazoa; phylum Chordata; class Mammalia; order Carnivora; family Canidae; genus Urocyon; species Urocyon cinereoargenteus. The sequence goes on from JAVLSZ010000049.1 coordinate 2,857,619, forward strand.
TAGGGTTAGCGTTAGGTTATGGGTTAGGGTTACTGTTAGGGTTTGGGTACGGTTTAGGGTTAGGTTTAGGGTACGAGATAGTGTTGGGTTAGGGTTAGGTCAAGGGTTAGGGTTCGGTTTAGGGTACAGGTTAGGGTTCGGGTTAGGATTATTGTTAGGGTTAGGGTTAGGGTTAAGTTTAGGGTTAGGGTTAGGGTAACGGTATGGGTTAGGGTTAACGTTCCCATACGGGATAGGGTTAGTGTACGTGTTAGGTCTAGGGTTAGGGTTAGGTTTAGTTGCGGGTTAGGTTTAGGGTTAGGGTTAGGGTACGTGTTAGGGTTAGGGTTTGGGTACGGGTTAGGGTTACGTTTACGGTTAAGGTACGGGTTAGGTTTAGGGTTAGGTTAAGGGTTAATGTTAGTGTACGGGTTAGGGTTAGAGTAAGGGTTAGGGTTAGGTTTAGGGTTAGGGTTATGGTTAGAGTCCGGTTTAGGGTTAGTGTTAGGGTTAGGGTTAGTTTTAGTGTGCAGATAGGGTTAGGTTTAGGGTTAGGGTACGGGTTAGTGTTAGGTTTAGGGTATGGGATAGGGTTAGTGTACGGGTTACGTTTAGGGTTAGGGTTAGGTTTAGGGCACGAGTTAGGATTAGCATTAGGCTACGGGTTAGGGTTAGGGTTATGTTACAGGTTAGGGTTATGGTACGGGTTAGGGTAGGATGAGGGTTAGGGTTATGTTTAGTGTACGGTTAGGGTTAGGGTTAGGTTTAGGGTTAGGGTTAGAGTACGAGTTAGGGTTACTGTTAGGGTTAGGGAAAGGTTTAGGGTTAGGGTTAGGGTATGGGTTAGGTTTAGGTTTAGGGTTAGGGTTATGGTACGGAATAGTTTTAGCGTACGGGTTAAGTTTAGGGTTAGGGTTAGGTTTAGGTTACGGCTTAGGGTTAGGGTTAGGGTTAGTGTACTTTTTAGGGTTAGTTTTTGGGTCAGGGTTAGGGATAGGGTTAGTGTTAGGGTATGGGTTAGGGTTAGGGTTGGGGTTAGGGTACGGGTTAGTTTTAGGGTTAGGGTATGTGTTAGGGTTACGGTAAAGTTAGGGTAATGTTAGGGTGTGGGTTAGGGTTAGGGTACGGTTAAGGGTTATGGTTATGGTTAGGTTTAGGGTTAGGGTTATGTTTAGATTGCGGTTTAGGGTTAGCCTTAGGGTTAGGGTTAGAGTACGGGTTTGGGTTAGTGTTAGGGTATGGGTTAGGTTTACCGTTTGGGTAAGGGTTAGGGTAAGATTTAAGGTTAGTGTTAGGGTACGAGTTAGGGTTAGGGTTAGGTTTAGGGTACTGGTTAGGGTTAGGGTTAGGTTTAGGGTACAGGTTAGGATTAGGTTACGACTCAGGGTTAGGGTTAGGGTCAGGGTTAGGGTTAGGGAACGAGTTAGGGTTAGGGTTAGGGTGCGGGTTAGGGTTAGGGTTATGTTACGGGTTAAGGTTACAGTACGGGTTAGGGTTAGGGTGAGGGTTAGGGTTAGGGTTAGAGTATGGGTTATGGTTAGTGTTAGGTTTAGGGTTAGGGTTATGGTTAGGGTTAGAGTACGGGTTAGTGTTAGGGTTAGGGTTAGGGTAAGGGTTAGGGTTATGGTTAGGGTACGCTCTAGGGTTAGCGTTAGGGTTAGGGTTAGGGTTAGAGTATGGGGTAGGGTTAGTGTTAGGGTTAGGGTTAGGTTTAATGTACGGGTTAGGCTGAGGATTAGGGTTAGGGTTAGTTTACGGGTTATGGTTATGTTTAGGGTAAGGGATAGGGTTAGCGTATGTGTTAAGTTTAGGGTTAGGTTTAGGTTTAGGTTACGGGATAGGGTTAGGGTACGGATTAGGGTTAGGTTTAGGGTGCTGGTTATGGTTAGGGTTAGGGTTAGTGAACTGGTTAGGGTTATTTTTAGGGTCAGAGTTAGGGTTAGGGATACGGTCAGTGTATGGGTTAGGGTTAGGGTTGGGGTTAGGGTATGGGTTAGTTTTAGGGTTAGGGTACGGTTTAGGGTTATGGTTAAAGTTAGGGTGTGGGTTAGGGTGTGGGTTAGGGTTAGGGTACGGTTAAGGGTTATCGTTAGGCTTAGGGTTAGGTTTAAGTTTAGGGTGCGGTTTAGAGTTAGGGTTAGGGTACGTTTTTGGGTTAGTGTTAGGTTACGGGTTAGGTTTACAGTTTGGGTACGGGTTAGGATAAGGGGTAGGGTTAGGGGTTAGTGTTAGAGTTAGGGTTAGGCTACGGGATAGGGTTAGAGTACGGGTTAGTATTAGGTTTAGGGTTAAGGTTAGGGTTAGTGTTATAGTACGGGTTAGGGTTAGAGTTAGGGTTAGGGTACCGGTTAGGATTAGGGTACGGGTTAGGTTTAGGGTTAGGTTAAGTGTTAGGGTTAGGGTTAGGGTACGATTTTGGGTTAGGGTTAGGTTTAGGGTACGTGTTAGGGTTAGGGTGAGGGTACAGGTTAGGTTTAGGGTACGGTTTAGGGTTAAGTTATGGGACGTGTTAGGGTTACAGTACGGGTTAGTGTTAGGGTAAGGGTTAATGTTAGGGTTAGAGTACGGTTAGGGTTAGGGTCAGGGTTAGGTTTAGTGTACGAGTTAGGTTTAGGATTAGGGTACAGCTTAGGGTTAGGGTTATGGTACGGCTTAGGGTTACAGTATGGGTTAGTGTTAGGCTGAGGGTTAGGGTTAGGGTTAGAGTATGGTTAGGGTTAGGGTTAGAGTACGGGTTAGGGTTAGTGTTAGGGTTAGGGTTAGGGTTAGGGTTAGGTTTAGAGTACAGGTAGGGTTAGTGTTAGTGTTAGGGTTAGGGTTTAGGTACGGGTTAGGCTTAGGGTTAGGTTTAGGGTTAGGATAAGAGTTAGGGTTAGGTTAAGGGTATGGGATAGGGTTAGCATACAGGTTAAATTTAGGTTTAGGGTAGGTTTAGGTTACGTGTTAGGGTTAGGGTACGGGTTAGGGTTAGGTTTAGGTGCGGGTTAGGGTTAGGGTTAGGGTTAGGGTACGGGTTAGGATTATTTTATGAGTTAGGGTTAGTGTTAGGGTCAGGGTTAGGGTTAGGGAACGAGTTAGGGTTAGGGTTAGGGTACGGGTTAGGGTTAGGGTTACGTTACGGGTTAGGGTTACAGTACGGGTTAGGGTGAGGGTTAGGGTTAGGGTTAGGGTTAGGGTTAGGGTTAGGGTTAGGGTTAGAGTACGGGTTAGTGTTAGTGTTAGGGTTAGGGTAAGGGTTAGGGTTAGGGTTAGGGTACGGTTTAGTTTTAGCGTTAGGGTTAGTGTTAGGGTTAGAGTACGGGGTAGGGTTAGTGTTAGGGTTAGGGTTAGGTTTAATGTACGGGTTAGGCTGAGGATTAAGGTTAGGATTAGTATATGGGTTATAGTTATGTTTAGGGTAAGGGATAGGGTTAGCCTTCGTGTTAAGTTTAGGGTTAGGTTTAGGTTTAGGTTACGGGAAAGGGTTAGGGTACGGATTTGGGTTAGGTTTAGGGTGCCGGTTAGGGTTAGGGTTAGGGTTAGTGAACTGGTAATTTTTAGGGTTACTGTTAGGTTTTGCGTACGGGTTAGGGTTAGGGATAGGTTACGGGATAGTGTTGGTAAGGGTTAGGTCAAGGGTTAGGGTTAGGTTTCGTGTACAGGTTATGGTTAGTGTTAGGGTCAGGCTTAGGGTTAGCATTAGGGTAAAAGTTAGGGTCAGGGTTAGGATACGGGTTAGGGTTAGGGTTATGGTACGGGTTAGGGTTACAGTACGGGTTAGGGTTAGGGTGAGGGTTAGGGTTAGAGTACGGTTAGGTATAGGGTTAGGGTTAGGGTTAGAGTACGGTTTAGAGTTAATGTTAAGTTAGGTGTAGGGTTAGGGTTAGTGTACGGGTTAGGGTTAGGTTCATGGTACGGGATAGGGTTAGTGTACGGGTTAACATTAGGGTTAGGGTTAGGATTAGGTTACGGGTTAGGGTTAGGGTATGGGTTACGGTTAGGTTTAGGGTGCGGGTTAGGGTTAGGGTTAGGGTTAGAGTACGGGTTTGGGTTACTGTTAGAGTATGGGTTAGGTTTACCATTTGGGTACGGGTTAGGGTAAGGGTTAGGTTTAGTGTTAGGGGTTAGGGGTACGGTTAGGGTTAGGCTACGGGTAGGGTTAGGGTACGGGTTAGGGTTCAGGTTAGGGTTAGTGTACCGGTTAGGGTTAGGTTTAGGGTTAGGGTTAGGGTTTGGGTTACGGTACTGGTTAGGGTTAAGTGTACAGTACGGGATAGTGTTAGTGTTCGTTTTAGGTCTAGGGTTAGGGTTAGGTTTAGTGTGCGGGTTAGGGTTAGGATTAAGGTTAGGGTACGTGTTAGTGTTAGGGTTTGGGTACGAGTGAGGTTTACATTTAGGGTTAGAGTACGGGTTAGGTTTAGGGTTAAGGTAAGGGTTTTTGTTAGGGTACGCGTTAGGGTTAGAGTATGGGTTAGCGTTAGGTTTAGGGTTAGGGTTAGGGTTACAGTACGGGTTAGGGTTAGCGTAAGTGTTAGGGTTAGTGTTAGTGTACGGATAGGGTTAGGGTTACGGTTAGGGTTAGGGTACGGGTTAGATTTAGGTTTAGGGTACGGGATAGGGTTAGTGTACGGGTTAAGTTTAGGGTTAGGGTTAGGTTTAGGTTACGGGTTAGGGTTAGGGTACGGGTTAGGGTTAGGTTTAGGGTGCGGGTTAGGGTTAGGGTTAGGATTAGTGTAAGGGTTAGGGTTAGGTTTAGGGTCAGGGTTCGGGTTAGGGTTAGTGTTAGTGTATGGGTTAGAGTCGGTGGGGGTTAGGGTACGGGTTAGTTTTAGGGTTCCGGTATGTGTTAGAGTTATGGTTAAGGTTAGTGTTGGGGTTAGGGTATGGTTTAGGGTTAAGTTATGGTTAAGGGTTATGGTCGGTTAGGGTTCGGGTTAAGATTAGGGTGCGGGTTAGGGTTAGGGTTAGGGTTAGAGTACGGGTTTGGGTTACTGTTAGGGTACGGGTTAGGTTTAACTTTTGGGTACGGGTTAGTGTAAGGTTTAGGGTTAGTGTTAGGGTTAGGGGTTAGGTTTAGAGTTAGGGGTAGGCTATGGGTAGGGTTAGGGTATGGGTTAGGGTACGGGTTAGGATTCGGGTTAGGGTTAGTGTACGGGTTAGGGATAGGGTTAGGGTTAGGGTTAGGGTTAGGGTTAGGGTTAGGGTTAGGGTTAGTGTTAGGGTTATGGTTCGGGTTAGGGTTAGGATTCCGGTTTGGGATAGGGTTAGTGTTCGTGTTAGGTCTAGGGTTAGGGTTAGGTTTAGTGTGCGGTTTAGGGTTAGGGTTAGGGCTAGGGTTAGTGTACGTGTTAGGGTTATGGTTTGGGTACGGGTAAGGGTTACGTTTAGGGTTAGGGTACGGGTTAGGTTTAGGCTTAGGGTAAGGTTTAGTGTTAGGTACGGGTTACAGGTACAGAACGGGTTAGGGTTAGGTTTAGGGTTAGGGTTAGGGTTAGAGTACGGGTTAGGGTTAGTGTTAGGTTTAGCGTTAGTGTTATTGTGCGGATAGGTTAGGGTTAGGGTTAGGGTACGGGTTAGGTTTAAGTTTAGGGTACGGGATTGGGTTAGTGTACGGGATAAGTTTAGGGTTAGGTTTAGGTTTAGGGTACGAGTTAGGGTAGGGTTAGGGTTCGGGTTAGGGTTAGGGTTATGTTACGGGTTAGGGTTACAGTACAGGTTAGTGTTAGGGTGAGGGTTAGGGTTACGGTTAGATTACGGTTAGGTTTAGGGTTAAGGTTAGGGTTATAGTATGGGTTATGGTTAGTGTTAGGGTTAGGTTTAGGGTTAGGGTTAGGGTTAGGGTTAGGTTTAGGTTTAGAGAACGGGGTTGGGTTAGTGTTAGGTCTGGTTAAGGTTAATGTACGGGTTAGGCTTAGGTTTAGGTTTAGGGTTAGGATAAGGGTTAGGGTTAGGTTTAGGGTACGGGATAGGGTTAGCGTACGGGTTAAGTTTAGGGTTAGGGTTAGGTTTATGTTACGAGTTAGGGTTAGGGAACGGGTTAGGGTTAGGTTTAGGGTGCGGGTTAGGGTTAGGGTTAGGGTTAGTGTAAGGGTAAGGGTTAGGTTTAGGGTCAGGGTTAGGGTTAGGGTTAGTGTTAGGGTACGGTTTAGGGTTAGGGTTGGGGTTAGGGTACGGGTTAGTTTTAGGTTTAGGGTACGGGTTAGGGTTATTTTTAAGTTTAGGGTTAGGTTTAGGGTATGGTTTAGGCTTAGGTTACGGTTAAGGGTTATGGTTTGGGTTAGGGTTACGGTTAAGTTTAGGGTTCGGGTTAGGGTTAGGGTTAGTGTTAGAGTACGAGTTTGGGTTAATGTTAGGGTATCGGTTAGGTTTACCATTTGGGCGGGTTAGGGTAAGGGTTAGGTTTAGGGTTAGGGGTTAGGCGTAGGGTTAGTGTTAGGCTACGGGTAGGGTTAGGGTACGGGTTAGTGTTAGGGTTAGGGTTCGGGTTAGGGTTAGTGTACGGGTTAGGGTTAGGGTTAGGTTTAGGGTTAGGGTTAGGGTTACGGTACGGGTTAGTGTTAGGGTAAGTTTTAGGGTTAGGGTTATGGTATGGGTTAGGTTTAGGGTACGGGTTAGGGTTAGGTTAGGGTCAGGGTTAGTGTTAGTGTTAGGACATGAGTTAGGGTTAGGGTTAGGTTTAGGGTATGGGTTAGGGTTAGGGTTAGGTTTAAGGTACGGGTTAGGTTTAGGGTACGGGTTAGGGTTAGGGTCAGGTTTAGGGTTAGGGTACGAGTTAGGGTTAGTGTTAGGGTACGGGTTAGGTTTAGGTTTAGGGTTAGGGTTAGAGTACAGGTTAGGGTTAGTGTTAGGTTTAGGGAAAAGGTTAGGTTTAGGGTTAGGGTATGGGTAAGGTTTAGGGTTAGTGTTACGTTTAGAGTACGGTTAAGGTTAGGGTTATGGTTAGGGTTAGAGTACGGGTTAGGGTTATGTTACGGTTTAGGGTTATGGTTTGGGCTAGGGTTAGAGTTAAGTTTAGGGTGCAGGTTAGGGTTAGGGTTAGGGTTAGAGTACGGGGTTGGGTTAGTGTTAGGGTACGGGTTAGGTTTACCGTTTGGGTACGGGTTAGGGTTAGGCTTAGTGTTAGGGGTCAGGTTAGAGTTAGGATTAGGCTACGGGTAGGTTTAGGGTTCGGGTTAGGGTTAGGTTTAATGTTCGGGTTAGGTTTAGTGTTAGGGTCACGGTACGGGTTAGGGTTAAGGTTAGGGTACACGATAGGGTTAGTGTACGTGTTAGGTATAGGGTTAGGGATAGGTTCAGTGTGCGGGTTAGAGTTAGGGTTAGGGTTAGGGTTAGGGTTAGGATACGTGTTAGGGTTAGGGTTTGGGTACGGGCTATGGATAAGTTTAGGGTTAAGGTATGGGTTAGGTTTAGGGTTAGGGTTAGGGTACGGTTTAGGGTTAGGGTACGGGATAGGGTTAGTGTTAGGGTCAGGTTTAGGGTTAGGTTTGGGGTCCAGGTTAGGGTTAGTTTTAGGGTTACGGTTAGCGCTATGGTATGGGTTAGGGTTACTGTTAGGTTTTGGGTACGGGTTAGGGTTAGGGTTAGTGTTAGGGTACGGAATAGGTTTGGGTACGGGTTAGGTCAAGGGTTAGGTTTAGGTTTAGGGTTAGTGTTACGGTATGGGTTAGGCTTAGGGTACGGGTTAGGGTTAGGGTTAGGGTCAGGGTTAGGTTTATGGGTAGTGTAAGGGTTAGGGTTAGGTTTAGGGTTAGGGTTAGGTTTTGGGTACGATTTAGGGTTAGGGTTAGGGTACAGGTTAGGGTTAGGGTTATGGTACGGGTTAGGGATACAGTATGGGTTAGGGTTAGGGTGAGGGTTAGGGTTAGGGTTAGAGTACGGTTAGGGTTAGGGTTACGTTTAGAGTACGGTTAGGGTTAGTGTTAGGGTTAGGGTAAGGGTTAGGGTTAGGGTTAGGGTTAGCTTACGGGGTAGGGTTAGTGTTAGGGTTAGGGTTAGGGTTAGTGTTAGGGTACGGGTTAGGGATAGGGTACGGGTTAGGGTTAGGTTTAGGGTTAGGGTTAGGGTTAGGGTTAAAGTACGGGGTAGGGTTAGTGTTAGGGTTAGGGTTAGGGTTAAGGTAAGGGTTAGGCTTAGGTTTAGGTTTAGGGTTAGGATACGGGTTAGGGTTAGGTTCAGGGTACAGGATAGGGTTAGCGTACAGGTTAAGTTTAGGGTTAGGGTTAGGTTTAGGTTACGGGGTAAGGTTAGGGTACGGGTTAGGGTTAGGTTTAGAGTTAGGGTTAGGGTAAGGGTTAAAGTACGGGGTAGGGTTAGGGTTAGGGTTAGGGTTAGGGTACGATTTAGGGTTAGGGTTAGGGTACGATTTAGGGTTAGGGTTAGGGTACGGGTTAGGGTTAGGGTTATGGTACGGGTTAGGGATACAGTATGGGTTAGGGTTAGGGTGAGGGTTAGGGTTAGGGTTAGAGTACGGTTAGGGTTAGAGTTACGTTTAGAGTACGGTTAGGGTTAGTGTTAGGGTTAGGGTAAGGGTTAGGGTTAGGGTTAGGGTTAGGGTTAGAGTACGGGGTAGGGTTAGTGTTAGGGTTTCGGTTAGGGTTAGTGTTAGGGTACTGGTTAGGGAAAGGGTACGGGTTAGGGTTAGGTTTAGGTTTAGGGTTAGGGTTAAAGTACAGGGTAGGGTTAGTGTTAGGGTTAGGGTTAGAGTTAAGGTAAGGGTTAGGCTTAGGTTTAGGTTTAGGGTTAGGATACGGGTTAGGGTTAGGTTCAGGGTACAGGATAGGGTTTGCGTACAGGTTAAGTTTAGGGTTAGGGTTAGGTTTAGGTTACGGGGTAGGGTTAGGGTCCGGGTTAGGGTTAGGTTTAGAGTTAGGGTTAGGGTTAGGGTTAAAGTACGAGGTAAGGTTATTGTTAGGGTTAGGGTTAGGGTTAATGTACGGTTTAGGCTTAGGGTTAGATTTAGGATTAGGATATGGTTTAGGGTTATGTTCAGGGTTAGGGTTAGGGTTAGGGTTAGGGTTAGGGTTAGGGTTAGATTTAGGGTCAGGGTTAGGGTTAGGGTTAGTGTTAGGGTACGAGTTAGTTTTAGGTTTAGGGTCGGGTTAGGGTTAGCTTTAGGGTTAGGGTGAGGTTTAGAGTACAGGTAAGGGTTAGTGTTAGTGTTAGGGTTAGGGTTAGTGTACGGATAGGGTTAGGGTTAGGGTTAGGGTACGGGTTAGCGTTAGGTTTAGTGTTCCGAATAGGGTTATTGTACAGATTAAGATTAAGGTTAGGGTTAGGTTTAGGTTACGGGTTAGGGTTAGGGTATGGGTTAGGGTTAGGTTTAGGTGCGGGTTAGGATTAGGGTACGGGTTAGGGTTAGGTATAGGTCAGGGTTAGGGTTAGGGATAGGGTCATGGTACAGGTTAGGGTTAGGGTTGGGGTTAGGGTATGGGTTAGTTTTAGGGTTAGGGTACGGGTTAGGGTTACGGTTAAAGTTAGGGTTAGTGTTAGGGTATGGGTTAGCGTTAGGGTATGGGTAAGGGTTATGGTTAGGGTTATTGTTACGTTTAGGTTTAGGGTGCGGGTTAGGCTTAGGGTTAAAGTTAGGGTTAGCGCTAGGTTATGGTTTAGGGTTACTGTTAGGGTTTGGGTACGGGTTAGGGTTAGGTTTAGTGTACGAGATACAGTTGGGTACGGGTTAGGTCAAGGGTTAGGGTTAGGTTTAGGGTACGGGTTAGGGTTAGGTTTAGGTTTAGGATTAGGATAAGAGTTAGGGTTAGGTTTAGTGTACGGGATAGGGTTAGCACACGGGTTAAGTTTAGGGTTAGGTTTAGGTTTAGGTTACGGTTTAGGGTTAGGTTTAGGTTACGGTTTAGGGTTAGGTTTAGGGTGCGGGTTAGGGTTATGTTTAGGGTTAGTGTAAGGGTAAGGGTTAGGTTTAGGGTCAGGGTTAGGGTTAAGGTTAGTGTTAGGGTACGGTTTAGGGTTAGGGGTGGGGTTAGGGTACGGGATTCGGTTAGGGTTAGGTATCGGGTTAGGGTTAGTGTACGGTTTAGGTTTAGGGTTTGGGTTAGGGTTAGTGTTAGGGTTACGATACGGGTTAGGGATAAGGTTGAGGTATGGGATAGGGTTAGTGTACGTGTTAGGTTTAGGGTTAGGTTTAGATTTAGTGTGCGGGTTAGGGTTAGGATTAGGGTTAGGGTATGTGTTAGGGTTATGGTTTGGGTACGGGTTAGCGTTATGTTTAGGGTTAGGGTACGGGTTAGGTGTAGGTTTAGGTGTAGGGTACGGTTTAGGGTTAGGGTACGGGCTAGGGTTAGGGTTAGGTGATTGTTAGCGTTAGGGTTAGGGTACGGTTTAGGGTTACTGTACGGGTTAGGTTTATGGTTATGGTTAGGGTTAGGGTTAGCGTTATAGTACGGGTAAGGGTTAGAGTTAGGGTTAGGTTTAGGGTTAGAGTACGGGTTAGGGTTACTGTTAGGGTTAGGTTTAGTGTTAGGGTTAGGGTTAGAGTACGGGTTAGGTTTAGTGTTGGTGTTAGGGATAGGGTTACGGTTAGGGTTAGTGTACGGATAGGGTTAGGGTTAGGGTTAGGGTTAGGGTACAGGTTAGGGTTAGGTATAGGATACGGGATAGGATTAGCTTACGGTTTAATTTTAGTGTTAGGGTTAGGTTTAGGTTACGGGTTAGGGTTAGGGAACGGGATAGCGTTAGGTTTAGGTGCGGGTTAGGGTTAGGGTTAGGGTTAGGGTTAGGGTTAGGGTTAGGGTTTTGGTTAAGGTTAGGTTTAGGGTCAGGGTTAGGGTTAGGGATAGGGTTATGGTACGGGTTAGGGTTAGGTTTGGGGTTAGGGTACAAGTTAATTTTAGGGTTAGGGTTCGGGTCAGGGTTACAGTTAAGGTTAGGGTTAGGATATGGTTTATGGTTAGAGTACGGGTAAGTGTTATGGTTAGGGTTAGGTTTAGGTTTAGGGTGCGGGTTAGGGTTTGGGTTAGGGTTAGTGCTCGGTTATGGGTTAGGGTTACTGTTAGGGTTTGGTACGGGTTAGGTCAAGGGCTAGGGTTAGGTTTAGGGTACGGGTTAGGGTTAGGGTTAGGTTTAGGGTTAGTGTTAGGGTATGGGTTAGGCTTAGGTACGGGTTAGGGTTAAGGTTAGGGTAGGGTTAGAGTTAGGGGTAGGGTACGAGTTAGGGTTAGGGTTTGGTTTAGGGTATTGGTTAGGGTTAGGATTGGGGTTAGAGTACGGTTTAGATTTAGGGTACGGGTTACGGTTAGTGTTAGGATCAGGGTTAGGGTTACAGTTAGGGTACAAGTTACGGTTAGGGTTAGGGTACGGGTTAGGGTTAGTGTTATGGTATGGGTTAGGGTTACAGTACGGGTTAGGGTTACAGTGAGGGTTAGGGTTAGGTTTAGAGTATGGTTAGGGTTAGGGTTAGGGTTAGTGTACAGGTTAGGGTTAGGGTTAGGGTTAGGGTTAGGTTTTGAGTACGGGGTAGAGTTAGTGTTAGGGTTAGGGTTAGGCTTAATGTACCGTTTAGACTTAGGTTTAGGTTTAGGGTTAGAATACGGGTTAGCATTAGGTTCAGGGTACGGAATAGGGTTAGCGTACGGGTTACATTTAGGGTTAGTGTTAGGTTAAGGTTACGGGTTAGGATTAGGGTACGGGTTAGGGTTAGGTTTAGGATGCGGGTTAGGGTTAGGGTTAGGATTAGTGTAAGGGTTAGGGTTAGGTTTAGTGTCAGGGTTAGGGTTAGAGTAAGGGTACGGTTTAGGGTTAGGGTTGGGGTTAGGGTACACGTTAGTTTTAGGTTTGTGGTTAGGGTACGGGTTAGTTTTAGGGTTAGGGTACAGGTTAGGGTTATGTTTAAGGTTAGGGTTAGGGTTAGGGTTTGGGTTTGGGTTAGGTTACCGTTAAGGGTTACGGTTTTGGTTAGGGTTCGGGTTAAGTTTGGGGTGCGGGTTAGGGTTAGGTTTAGGCTTAGGGTTAGGGTTAGAGTACGGGTTTGGGTTAGTGTTAGGGTACGGGTTAGGTTTACCATTTGGGTCCGTGTTAGGGAAGGGTTAGGTTTAGGGTTAGGGTTTAGGGTTATAGATAGGGTTAGTCTACGGGTAGGGTAAGGGTACGGGTTAGGGTTAGGGTTAGGGTTCGGGATAGGGTTAGTGTACGGTTTAGGGTTAGGTTTAGGGTTAGGTTTAGTGTTAGCCTTACCATACGGGTTAGGGTTAATGTTGTGGTATGGGATAGGTTTAGTGTACGTGTTAGGTCTAGGGTTAGGGTTAGGTTTAGTGTACGGGTTAGGGTTAGGTTTAGGGTACGTGTTAGGGTTAGGGTTTGGTTATGGGTTAGCGTTACGTTTAGGGTTAGGGTACGGGTTAGGTTTAGGGTTAGGGTTAGGGTACGGTTTAAGTTTAGGGTACGGGTTAGGGTTAGGTCAAGGTTAGGTTTAGGGTTAGGGTTAGGGTACCGGTTAGGGTTACTGTATGGGTTAGGGTTTTGGTTATGGTTAGGGTTAGGGTTTGCGTTATAGTACGGGTTAGGTTTAGAGTTAGGGTTAGGTTTAGGGTTAGAATACGGGTTACGGTTAGTGTTAGGGTTAGGGTTAGTGTTAGCATTAGTGTACGGATAGGGTTAGGGTTAGGGTTAGGGTACGGGTTAAGGTTAGGTTTAGGATACGGGATAGGGTTAGTGTACGGGTTAAGTTTAGGGTTAGGGTTAGGTTTAGGTGACGGGTTAGGGTTAGGGAACGGGTTAGGGTTAAGTTTAGGTGCGGGTTAGTTTTAGGGTTAGGGTTTGGTTTAGGGTTAGGTTTAGGGTCAAGGATAGGTTTAGGGATAGGGTTATGGTACGGGTTAGGGTTAGGTTTGGGGTTAGGGTACAGGTTAGTTTTAGGGTTAGGGTATGGGTCAGGGTTTGGTTAAGTTTATGGTTAGGGTTAGGGTATGGGTTAGGGTTATGGTACGGGTAAGTGTTATGGTTACGTTAGGGTTAGGGTTAGGTTTAGGGTGCGGGTTATGGTTAGGGTTAGGGTTTGTGCTAGGTTATGGGTTAATGTTTATGCTAGGGTTTGGGTACGGGTTAGGGTTAGGGTACGGGATAGGGTTGGGTAAGTGTTAGGTCAAGGGTTAGGGTTAGGTTTCGGGTACGGGTTAGGGTTAGGGTTAGGTTTAGGGTTAGTGTTAGGGTATGGGTTAGGCTTAGAGTACGGGTTAGGGTTAAGGTTAGGGTCAAGGTTAGGGTTAGGGTTAGGGTACGAATTAGGGTTAGGGTTAGGTTTAGGGTACGGGTTAGGGTTAGGATTAGGGTTAGGGTACGGGTTAGTTTTAGGGTACGTGTTACGTTTAGGTTTAGGGCCAGGTTTAGTGTTAGGGTTAGGGTACAAGTTAGGGTTAGGATTAGGATACGGGTTAGGGTTAGGGTTATGGTAAGGGTTAGGTTTACATTATGGGTTAGGGTTAGGGTGAGGGTCATGGTTAGAGTATGGTTAGGGTTAGGGTTAGGTTTACGGTTAGAGTACTGTTTAAGGTTAGTTTTAGGTTAGGTTTAGGGTTAGGGTTAGTGTACGGGTTAGGTTTAGGTTCAGGGTATGGGATAGGTTAGCGTACGGGTTAAGTTTAGGTTTAAGGTTAGGTTTAGGTTACAGGTTAGGGTTAGGGTACGGGTTAGTGTTAGGTTTAGGGTGCGGGTTAGGGTTAGGGTTAGGGTTACTGTAAGGGTTAGGGTTAAGTTTAGGGTCAGGGTTCAGGTTAGGGTTAGTGTTAGGGTACTCGTTAGTGTTAGGGTTGGCGTTTGAGTACGGGTTAGTTTTAGGGTTAGGGTACAGGTTAGGGTATGTTTAAGATTAGGGTTAGGGTTAGGGTATGGTTTAGGGTTAAGTTACGGTTAAGGGTTATGGTCGGTTAGGGTTCGGGTTAAGATTAGGGTGTGGGTTAGGGTTAGGGTTAGGGTTAGAGTACGGGTTTGGGTTACTGTTAGGGTACGGGTTAGGTTTAACTTTTGGGTACGGGTTAGTGTAAGGTTTAGGGTTAGTGTTAGGGTTAGGGGTTAGGTTTATAGTTAGGGGTAGGCTATGGGTAGGGTTAGGGTATGGGTTAGGGTACGGGTTAGGATTCGGGTTAGGGTTAGTGTACGGGTTAGGGATAGGGTTAGGGTTAGGGTTAGGGTTAGGGTTAGGGTTAGTGTTAGGGTTATGGTTCGGGTTAGGGTTAGGATTCCGGTTCGGGATAGGGTTAGTGTTCGTGTTAGGTCTAGGGTTAGAGTTAGGTTTAGGGTGCGGTTTAGGGTTAGGGTTACGGTTAGGGTTAGGGTACGTGTTAGGGTTATGGTTTGGGTACAGGTAAGGGTTACGTTTAGGGTTAGGGTACGGGTTAGGTTTAGGCTTAGGGTAAGGTTTAGTGTTAGGTACGGGTTACAGGTACAGAACGGGTTAGGGTTAGGTTTAGGGTTAGGGTTAGGGTTAGAGTATGGGTTAGGGTTAGTGTTAGGTTTAGCGTTAGTGTTATTGTGCGGATAGGTTATGGTTAGGGTTAGGGTACGGGTTAGGTTTAAGTTTAGGGTATGGGATAGGGTTAGTGTACGGGATAAGTTTAGGGTTAGGGTTAAGTTTAGGGTACGAGTTAGGGTTAGGTTTAGGGTTCGGGTTAGGGTTAGGGTTATGTTACGGGTTAGGGTTACAGTATGGGTTAGTGTTAGGGTGAGGGTTAGGGTTACGGTTAGATTACGGTTAGGTTTAGGGTTAGGGTTAGGGTTATAGTATGGGTTAGGGTTAGTGTTAGGGTTAGGTTTAGGGTTAGGGTTAGGGTTAGGTTTAGGTTTAGAGAACGGGGTAGGGTTAGTGTTAGGTCTGGTTAGGGTTAATGTACGGGTTAGGCTTAGGTTTAGGTTTAGGGTTAGGATAAGGGTTAGGGTTAGGTTTAGGGTACGGGATAGGGTTAGCGTACGGGATAAGTTTAGGGTTAGGTTTATGTTACGAGTTAGGGTTAGGGAACGGGTTAGTGTTAGGTTTAGGGTGCGGGTTAGGGTTAGGGTTAGGGTTAGTGTAAGGGTAAGGGTTAGGTTTAGGGTCAGGGTTAGGGTTAGGGTTAGTGTTAGGGTACGGTTTAGGGTTAGGGGTGGGGTTAGGGTACGAGTTAGTTTTAGGGTTAGGGTACGGGTTAGGGTTATGTTTATGTTTAGGGTTAGGGTTAGGTTATGGATTAGGCTTAGGTTACGGTTAAGGTTTATGGTTTGGGTTAGGGTTACGGTTAAGTTTAGGGTTCGGGTTAGGGTTAGGGTTAGTGTTAGAGTACGGGTTTGGGTTAATGTTAGGGTATCGGTTAGGTTTACCATATGGGTACGGGGTAGGGTAAGGATTAGGTTTAGTGTTTGGGGTTAAGGGTAGGGATAGTGTTAGGCTACGGGTAGGGTTAGGGTACGGGTTAGTGTTAGGGTTAGGGTTCGGGTTAGGGTTAGTGTACGGGTTAGGGTTAGGGTTCGGTTTAGGGTTAGGGTTAGGGTATGGGTTAGGTTTAGGGTACGGGTTAGGGTTAGGTTAGGGTCAGGGTTAGTGTTAGTGTTAGGACATGAGTTAGGGTTAGGGTTAGGTTTAGGGTACGGGTTAGGGTTAGGTACGGGTTAGGTTTAGGGTACGGGTTAGGGTTAGGGTCAGGTTTACGGTTAGGGTACGAGTTAGGGTTAGTGTTAGGGTACGGGTTAGGTTTAGGTTTAGGGTTAGGGTTAGAGTACAGGTTAGGGTTAGTGTTAGGTTTAGGGAAAAGGTTAGGTTTAGGGTTAGGGTACGGGTTAGGGTTAGGGTTAGGGTTAGTGTTACGGTTAGAGTACGGTTAAGGTTAGGGTTAGGGTTAGGGTTAGAGTACGGGTTAGGGTTATGTTACAGTTTAGGCTTATGGTTTGGGCTAGGGTTAGGGTTAAGTTTAGGGTGCGGGTTAGGGTTAGGGTTAGGGTTAGGGTTAGAGTACGGGTTTGGGTTAGTGTTAGTGTATGGGTTAGGTTTACCATTTGGGTACGGTTTAGCGTAAGTGTTAGGGTTAAGGTAAGGGTTAGGGGTTAGGGTTAGAGTTAGGGTTAGGCTACGGGTAAGGTTAGGGTACGGGTTAGGGTTACGGTTAGGTTTCGGGTAGGTTTAGGGTACCGGTTAGGGTTAGAGTTAGGGTTAGGGTTAGGTTTAGGGTTAGTGTTAGGGTTACGGTACGGGTTAGGGTTAAGTTTAGGGTACGGGATAGGGTTAGTGTACGTGTTAGGTCTAAGGTTAGGGTTAGGTATAGTGTGCGGGTTAGGGTTAGAGTTAGGGTGTGTGTTAGGGTTAGTTGTTGGGTACGGGTTAGCGTTACATTTAGGTTAGGGTACGGGTTATGTTTAGGGTTAGGTTTAGGGTACGGTTTAGGGTTAGGGTACGGGTTAGGGTCAGGGTTAGGCTTAGGTTAGAGTTAGGGTTAGGGTACGGGATAGGGTTACTGTACGGGTAGGGTTAGGGTTAGTGTTATACTACGGGTTAGGGTTTGAGTTAGGGTTAGGTATAGTGTTAGAGTATGGGTAGGGTTAGTGTTAGGGTTAGGGTTAGTGTTAGGGTACGGGTTAGGGTTAGAGTACATGTTAGGGTTAGGTTTAGGGTTAGTGTTAGGGTTAGGTTTAGGTTTAGAGAACAGGGTAGGGTTAGTTTTAGGTCTGGTTAGGGTTAATGTACGGGTTAGGCTTAGGTTTAGGTTTAGGGTTAGGATAAGTGTTAGGGTTAGGTTTAGGGTATGGGATAGGGTTAGGGTACGGGTTAAGTTTAGGGTTAAGGTTAGGTTTAGGTTACGAATTAGGGTTAGGGAACGGGTTAGGATTAGGGTAGGGTGTGGGTTAGGGTTAGGTTTAGGGTTAGTGCAACGGTTACAGCACGGTTAAGGTTAGGGTTAGGGTTTGGGTTAGAGTACGGTTTAGGGTTATGTTACGGTTTAGGCTTATGGTTTGGGTTAGGGTTAGGGTTAAGTTTAGGGTGCGGGTTAGGGTTAGAGTTAGGGTTAGGGTTAGGGTTAGAGTACGGGTTTGGGTTAGTGTTATAGTACGGGTTAGGTTTACTGTTTGGGTACAGTTTAGCGTAAGGTTTAAGGTTAAGATATGGGTTAGGGGTTAGGGTTAGAGTGAGGGTTAGGCTACGGGTAGGGTTAGGGTATGGGTTAGGGTTACGGTTAGGTTTCGGGTAGGGTTAGGGTACGGGTTAGGGTTAGATTTAGGGTTAGGGTTTGGTTAGGGTTAGTGTTAAGGTTACGGTACGGGTTATGGTTAAGGTTAGGTTACGGGAGAGAGTTAGTGTACGTGTTAGGTCTATGGTTAGGGTTAGGTATACTGTGCAGGTTAGGGTTAGAGTTAGGGTGCGTGTTAGGGGTTGGGTATGGGTTAGCGTTACGTTTAGGTTAGGGTACGGGTTAGGTTTACGGTTAGGGTTAGGGTACGGTTTAGGGTTAGGTTACGGGTTAGGGTCAGGGTTAGGCTTAGGTTTAGGGTTAGGGTTAGGGTACGGGTTAGGGTTACTGTACGGGTAGGGTTAGGGTTAGTGTTATACTACGGGTTAGGGTTTGAGTTAGGGTTAGGTATAGTGTTAGAGTATGGGTAGGGTTAGTGTTAGGGTTAGGGTTAGTGTTAGGGTACGGGTTAGGGTTAGAGTACGGGTTAGGGTTAGGTTTAGGGTTAGGGTTAGGGTTAGAGTACGGGTTAGGATTAGTGTTAGTGTTAGGGTTAGAGTTAGGGTTAGTGTACGGATAGGGTTAGGGTTAGGGTTAGGTTTAGGGTACGGGTTAGGGTTAGTTTTACGGTATGCGAAAGTTTAGCGTATGGGTTAAGTTTAGGGTTAGGGTTAGGTTTAGGTTACGGGTTAGGGTTAGGGTACGGGTTAGGGTTAGTTTTAGGTTGGGGTAGGGTTAGGGTTAGGTTTGGGTTAGGGTTAGGTTTAGGGTTAGGTTTAGGGTCAGGGTAAGGGTTAAGGATAGGGTTCTGTTGCGGGTTAGGGTTAGGGTTGGGTTTAGGGTACAGGTTAGTTTTAGGGTTAGGGTATGGTTCGGGTTACGGGTAAGGTTAGGGCTATGGTTAGGGTATGGGTTAGGGTTAGGGTACTGTTAAGGTTTATTGTTAGGTTTAGGGTTAGGTTTAGATTTAGAGTGCGAGTTAGGGTTAGGGTTAGGGTTAGGGTTAGGCTTAGGGTATGGGTTAGGCTTAGGGTATGGGTTAGGGTTAGGGTTATGGTCAGGGTTAGGGTTAGGGTTAGGGTACGAGTTAGGTTTAGGGTTAAGTCTAGTGTACGGGTTAGTGTTAGGGTTAGTGTATGGGTTAGGTTTAGGGTACGGGTTAGGGTTAGGGTTAGGGTCAGGGTAGGGTTAGGGTTTGGGTGAGGTTTAGGTTTAGTGTTAGAGTACGGATAGGGTTAGGGTTAGGGTTAGAGTACGGGTTAGGGTTATTGTTAGGGTTAGGGTTAGGGTTAGGGTTAGGGAACGGGTTAGGGTTAGGTTTAGGGAACGGGATAGGGTTAGTGTACGGGTTAAGTTTAGGGTTAGGGTAGGTTTAGGGTACGGGTTAGGGTTAGGGTACGGGTTAGGGTTCGGTTTAGGGTCGGGGTTAGTGTTAGCGATAGGGTTATGCTACAGGTTAAGGTACGGATTAGGGTTATGGTTAAGGTTAGGGTTACTGTTAGGGTATGGGTTAGGGTTAGGTTATGGATAAGTGTTTTGGCTAGGGTTAGGGTTAGGTTTAGGTTTAGGGTGCGGGTTAGGCTTAGGGTTAGCGTTAGGGTTAGGTTAGGATATCGGTTAGGGTTAGATTATGTTTAAGGGTTATGGTTTGTGTTAGGGTTAAGTTTAGTGTGCGGGTTAGGGTTAGGGTCAGGGTTAGGGTTAGGGTTAGGGTACGGGTTAGGTTTAGGGTTAGGGTAAGGATTAGTGTTAGGGTACGGGTTAGGGTTAGAGTACGGGTTAGGGTTAGGTTTAGGGTTAGGGTTCGGGTTAGAGTACAGGTTAGGGTTAGTGTTAGGGTTAGTGTTAGGGTTAGTGTACAAATAGGTTTGGGGTAGGGTTAGGGTTAGGGTACGAGTTAGGGTTAGGTTTAGGGTACGGGATAGGATTAGTGTACGCGTTATGTTTAGGGTTAGGGTTAGGTTTAGGTTACGGCTTAGGGTTAGGTTACGGGTTAGGGCTAGGTTTAGGTGCGGGTTATGGTTAGGGTTCGGGTTAGGGTTAGGTTTAGGGTCAGGGTTAGGGTAGGGATAGGGTTATTGTACGGGTTAGGGTGAGGGTTGGGGTTAGGGTACGGGTTAGTTTTAGGGTTAGGGTACGGTTTAGGGTTACGGTTAAAGTTAGGGTTAGGGTTAGGGTATGGGTTAGGGATAGGGTATGGGTTAGGGTTTGGGTTAGGTTTAGGGTTAGGTTTAGGGTATGGGTTAGGTTTAGGGTACGGGTTAGCATTAGGGTTACGATCAGGGTTAGGTTACGGGTTAGGGTTAGGGTTACGGTCAGGGTTAGGGTTAGGGTTAGGTTAGGGTATGGGTTAGGGGTAGGTTTAGGTTTAGGATACTGTTTAGGTTAGGGTCCGGGTTAGTTTTAGGGTCAGGTTTAGGGTTAGGGTATGAGATAGGGTTAGGGTTAGGGTACGGGTAAGGGTTAGGGTTATGTTATGTATTCGGGATGCAGTATGGGTTAGCGTTAGGTTGAGGCTTAGGGTTAGGGTTAGAGTACGGTCAGGTTTAGGGTTAGGGTTAGGGTTAGAGTACGGGGTAGGGTGAGTGTTAGGGTTAGGGTTAGGGTTAATGTACGTGTTAGGCTTAGTGTTAGGTTTAAGGTTAGGTTACGGGTTAGCATTAGATTACTGGTTAGGGTTAGGTTTAGGGTGCGGGTTAGGGTTAGGGTTAGGGTTAGTGTACGGGTTAGGTTAAGTTGAGGGTCAGGCTTAGGGTTAGGGTTAGTGTTAGGGTATGGTTTAGGGTTAGGGTTGGGGTTAGGGTACGGGTTAGTTTTAGGGTGAGGGTACAGGTAATGGTTACAGTTAAAGTTAGGGTTATGGTTAGGGTACAGGTTAGGGTTAGGTTTTGGGAATGGGATAGGGTTAGTGTACGGGTTACGTTAGGGTACCGGTTAGGGTTAGGTTTAGGTGCGGGTTAGGGTAGGGTATGGGCTATGTTTAGGTTTAGGGTCAAGGATAGGGTTAGAAATAGGGTTATGCTACGGGTTAGGGTTAGGGTTGGGGTTAGGGGACGGGTTAGTTTTAGGGTTAGGGTACGGGTTAGGGTTACGGTTAAGGTTAGGGTTAGTGCTAGGGTATGGGTTAGGGTTAAGGTACAGGATAGGGTTGGCTACAGGTTAGGTCAAGGGTTAGGGTGAGTTTTACGGTATGGGTTAGTGTTAGGGTTATGTTTAGGGTTAGGGTTAGGGTATGGGTTAGGTTTAGGGTACGGGTTAGGGTTATGGTTAGGGTCAGGGTTAGGGTTAGGGTTAGGTTTAGGGTTAGGGTTAGAGTACAGGGTAGAGTTAGTTTTAGGGTTAGGGTTAAGTTTAATGTACAGGTTAGGCTTAGGAATAGGTTTAGGGTTACGTTACGGGTTAGGGTTAGGTTTAGTGTACGGAATAGGGTTAGCGTATGGGTTAAGTTTAGGGTTAGGTTTAGGTTTAGGTTACGGGTTAGGGTTAGGGTACGGATTAGGGTTAGGTTTACGGTGCCGGTTAGGGTTAGGGTTAGGATTAGTGTACTGGTTAGGGTCATTTTTAGGGTCAGGGTTAGGGTTAGGGTTACTGTTAGTGTATGGGTTAGGGTTAGGGTTGGGGTTAGGGTACGGGTTAGTTTTAGGGTTAGGGTACGGGTTAGGGTTATGATTAAAGTTAGGGTTAGGTTTAGGGTTAGGGTACGGTTAAGGGTTATGATTAGGCTTAGGGTTTAGGGTTAAGTTTAGGGTGCGGTTTAGGGTTAGGGTTAGGGTTAGGGTTAGAGTACGGGTTTGGGTAAGTGTTAGGGTATGGGTTAGGTTTAGCATTTTGGTACAGGTTAGGGTATGGGTTAGGGTTAGGGGTTAGGGTTAGCGTTAGGGTTAGGCTACGGGATAGGGTTAGATTACGGGTTAGTATTAGGGTTAAAGTTAGGGTTAGGGTTAGGGTTATAGTATGGGTGTGGGTTAGAGTAAGGGTTAGGGCACGGGTTAGGTTTAGTGTACGGGTTAGGTTTAGGGTTAGGTTCAGTGTTAGGGTTAGATTTAGGGTACGATTTAGGGTAATGGTTAGGTTTAGGGTACGGGTTAGGGTTAGGGTTATGGTACGTGTTAGGGTTACAGTACGGGTTAGTGTTAGGGTGAGGGTTAGTGTTAGGGTTAGAGTACGGTTAGGGTTAGGGTCAGGGTTAGGGTTAGTGTACGAGTTAGGGTTAGGGTTAGGGTACGGGTTAGTTTTAGGGTTATGGTACGTGTTAGGTTTACAGTACTGGTTAGTGTTAGGGTGAGGGTTAGGGTTAGGGTTAGAGTATGGTTAGGGTTAGGGTTAGAGTACGTGTTAGGGTTAGTGTTAGGGTTAGGGTTAGGGTTAGGGTTAGGGTTAGGTTTAGAGTACGGGCTAGGGTTAGTGTTAGGGTTAGGGTTAGGGTTAATGTAAGGGTTAGGCTTAGGGTTAGGTTTAGGGTTAGGATAAGAGTGATGGTTAGGTTTAGTGTACAGGATAGGGTTAGTGTACGGGTTAAGTTTAGGGTTAGGGTTAGGTTTAGGTTACGGGTTAGGGTTAGGGTACGGGTTAGGGTTAGGTTTAGGGTGCGGGTTAGGGTTAGGGTTAGTGTAAGGGTTAGGGTTCGTTTTAGGGTCAGGGTTAGGGTTAAGGATAGGTTCATGGTACGGATTAGTGTTAGGTTTGGGGTTAGGGTACGGGTTAGTTTTAGGGTTAGGGTATGGGTTATGGTTACGGTTAAAGTTAGGGTTAGTGTTAGGGTAATGGTTAGGGTTAGGGTACGGGTAAGGGTTATGGTTAGGTTTAGGGTTAGATTAGGTTTAGGGTGGGGGTTAAGCTTAGGGTTAGAGTTAGGGTTAGCGCTAGGGTATGGGTTAGGGTTACTGTAAGGGTTTCGGTACAGGTTAGGGTTAGGGTTAGGTTACGGGATAGGGTTGGGTACGGGTTAGGTCAAGGGTTAGGGTTAGGTTTAGGGTACGGGTTAGGTTTAGGGTTAGGTTTAGGTTAGGATAAGAGTTAGGGTTAGGTTTAGGGTACAGGATAGGGTTAGCATATGCGTTAAGTTTAGGGTTAGGGTGAGGTTTAGGTTACGGGTTAGGGTTAGGGTACGGGTTAGGGTTAGGTTTAGGGTGCGGGTTAGGGTTAGGGTTATGGTTAGTGTAAGGGTTAGGGTTAGGTTTAAGGTCAGGGTTAGGGTTAGGGTTGGGGTTAGGGTATGGGTTAGTTTTAGTGTTAGGGTGTGGGTTAGGTTTACGATTAAGGTTAGGGTTAGTGTTAGGGTATGGGTTAGGGTTAGGGTCCGGGTAAGGATTATGGTTAGGGTAGGGTTAGGTTTAGGTTTAGGGTGCGTGTTAGGCTTAGGGTTAGGGTTAGGGTTAGCGCTAGAGTATGGGTTATGGTTACTGTTAGGGTTTGGGTATGGGTTAGGGTTAGGTTTAGGGTACGGGATAGGGTTGGGTACGGGTTAGGTCAAGGGTTAGGGTTAGGTTTAGGGTACGGGTAGGTTTAGGGTTACGTTTAGGGTTAGTGTTAGGGTATGTGTTAGGTTTAGGGTACGGGTTAAGGTTAGGATTAGGGTCAGGTTTAGGATTAGGGTTAGGGTACGAGTTAGGGTTAGGGTTAGGTTTAGGGTAAGGTGTAGGGTTAGGGTTATGGTGAGGTTTAGGGTTAGAGTACGGGGTAGGGTTAGTGTTAGGTTTAGGGTTAGCGTTAATGTACAGGTTAGGCTTAGGGTTGGTTAGGGTTAGGATACGGGTTAGGGTTAGGTTTAGGGTACGGGATAGGGTTAGCGAACGGGTTAAGTTTAGGTTTGGTTGGGTTTAGGTTACGGGTTAGGGTATGGGTTAGGGTTATGTTTAGGGTGCGAGTTGGGTTAGGGTTAGGGTTAGTGTAAGGGTTAGGGTTAGGTTTAGGGTCAGGGTTATGGTTAGGGTTAGTGTTAGGGAACGGGTTAGGGTTAGGGTTGGGGTCAGGGTACGGGTTAGTTTTAGGTTTAGGGTACGGATTAGGGTTATGGTTAGGATTAGGGTTAGGGTTAGGTTATGGGTTAGGGTTAGGTTACGGTTAAGGATTATGGTTTGGGTTAGGGTTAGTGTTAAGTTTAGGGTGCGGGTTAGGGTTAGGTTTAGGTTTAGAGTACGGGTTTGGGTTAGTGTTATGGTATTGGTTAGGTTTACCTTTTGGGTACAGGTTACGGTAAGGGTTAGGGTTAGGCTTAGTGTAGGGGTTAGGGTTAGAGTTAGGATTAGGCTACGGGTGGGGGGGTACAGGTTAGGGTTAGGGTTAAGGTTCGGTTTAGGGTTAGTGTACCGGTTAGGGTTAGGGTTAGGGTTAGGGTTAGGGTTAGGGTTAGGGTCACGGTACGGGTTAGGGTTAAGGTTAGAGTACGGGATAGGGTTAGTGTACGTATTAGGTCTAGGGTTAGGGTTAGGTTCAGTGTGCGGGTTAGGGTTAGGGTTAGGGTTAGGGTTAGGGTTAGGGTTAGGATATGTGCTAGGGTTAGGTTTTGGGTATGGGCTAGGGTTAAGTTTAGGGTTAGGGTATGGGTTAGGTTTAGGGTTAGGGTTAGGGTACGGTTTAGGGTTAGGATACGGGATAGGTTTAGTGTTAGGGTCAGGGTTAGGGTTAGGTTTGGGGTCCGGGTTAGGGTTAGGGTTAGGTTTAGCGCTAGGGTATGGGTTAGGGTTACTTTTAGGGTTTGGGTACGGATTAGGGTTAGGGTTAGGGTACGGGATAGGTTTGGGTACGGGTTAGGTCAAGGGTTAGGTTTAGGGTACGGGTTAGGGTTAGGGTTAGGGACAGGGTTACAATTAGGGTTAGGGTTAGGGTACGGGTTAGGGTTAGGTTTAGGGTACGGGTTAGGGTTAGGTTTAGGGTTAGGTTACGGGTTAGGTTTAGGGTACGGGTTAGGGTTAGGGTTAGGGTCAGTGTTAGGGTTAGGGTTAGGGTACGAATTAGGGTTAGGGCTAGGTTACGGGATAGGGTTAGCATTATGGTACGGGTTAGGGTTGCAGTTGGGTTAGGGATAGGGTGAGGGTTAGGGTTAGGGTTAGAATATGGTTAAAGTTAGTATTAGGGTTAGGGCTAGAGTACGGGTTAGGGTTAGTGTTAGTGTTAGGGTTAGGGTTAGGGTACGGATACAGGTTTGGGTTTGGGTTAGGGTTAGGGTTAGGTTTAGGCCAGGGTACGTGTTAGGGTTAGGGTTAGGGTCAGGGTTAGGGTTAGGGTTAGGGTTAGGGTTAGTGTTAGGGTATGGGTTAGTGTTAGGTTTAGGGTTAGGGTACGGGTTAGGTTTAGTGTAAGGGTTAGGGTTAGGTTTAAGGTCCGGGTTAGGGTCAGGGTTAGGTTTAGTGTAAGGGTTAGCGTTAGGTTTAGTGTCAGGGTTACGGTGAGGGTTAGTGTTAGAGTACGGGTTAGGGTAAGGGTTAGGGTTAGGGTTAGAGTTTGGGTTAGGCTACGGGTAGGGTTAGGGTATGGGTTATTGTTAGGGTTAGAGTTCGGGTTAGGGTTATTTTACGGTTTAGGGTTAGGTATAGGGTTAGGTTTATGGTTAGTGTTAGAGTTACGGTACGGGTTAGTGTTAAGGTTACGGTACAGGATAGGGTTAGTGTACGTGTTAGGTCTAGGGTTAGGGTTAGGTTTAGTGTGCGTGTTAGGGTTAGGGTTAGGGCTAGGGTACGTGTTAGTGTTAGGGTTTGTGTACGGGTTAGGGTTACTTTTAGGGTTAGGGTATGGGTTAGGTTTAGGGTTAGGGTATGGATTAGTGTTAGGGTACGGATTAGGGTTAGAGTACGTGTTAGGGTTAGGTTAAGGATTAGGGTTATTGTTAGGGTTAGGTTTAGGGTTAGGTTTAGGGTCACGGTACGGGTTAGGGTTAAGGTTAGGGTACGGGATAAGTTTAGTGTATGTGTTAGGTCTAGGGTTAGGGTTAGGTTCAATGTGCGAGTTAGGGTTAGGGTTAGGGTTAGTATACGTGTTAGGGTTAGGTTTTGGGTACGGGCTAGGGTTATGTTTAGGGTTAGGGTACGGGTTAGGTTTAGGGTTCAGGTTAGGGTATGGTTTAGCATTAGTGTACGGGATAAGGTTAGTGTTAAGGTCAGGGATAGGTTTAGGCTTGGGGACCGGGTTAGGGTTAGGGTTAGGTTTAGGGTTAGCGCTAGGGTATGGGTTCGGGTTACTGTTAGGGTTTGTGTATGGGTTAGGGTTAGGGTTAGTGTACGGGATAGGTTTGGGTACGGGTTAGGTCAAGAGTTAGGCTTAGGTTTAGGGTACGGGTTAGGGTTAGGTTTAGGTTTAGGGTTAGGGTTAGGGTATGGGTTAGGCTTAGGGTACGGGTTAGGGTTAGGGTTAGGGTCAGGGTTAGGTTTAGGGTTATGGTACGATTTAGGGTTAGGTTTAGTTTTAGGATACAGATTAGGGTTAGGGTTAGGGTTAAATTACGGGTTAGGTTTAGGGTACGGGTTAGGGCTGGGTTTATGGTCCGGGTTAGGGTTAGGGTTAGGGTACGAGTTAGTGTTAGGGTTAGGGCACGGGTTAGGGTTAGGGTTATGGTACAGGTTAGGGTTACAGTATGGGTTAGGGTTAGGATGAGGCTTAGGGTTAATGTTAGAGTATGGTTAGTGTTAGGGTTAGGGTTAGATTACAGGTTAGGGTTAGTGTTAGGGTTAGGGTAAGAGTTAGGGTTAGGGTTAGGTTTAGGGTTAGAGTACGGGGTAGGGTTAGTGTTAGGGTTAGGGTTAAGGTTAGTGTTAGGGTACGGGTTAGGGTTAGGTTTAGGGTTAGGTTTAGGGTACGGGGTAGGGTTAGTGTTAGGGTTAGGGTTTGGGTTAATCTACGGTTTAGGCTTAGGGTTAGGTTTAGGGTTAGGATACGTGTTAGTGTTAGGTTTAGGGTACGGGATAGGGTTATCGTACGGGTTAAGTTTAGGGTTAGGATTAGGTTTAGGTTACGGGTTAGGGTTAGGGTACGGGTTAGGGTTAGGTTTACGGTGCGGGTTAGGGTTAGGGTTAGGATTAGTGTACGGGTTAGGGTTAGGTTTAGGGTCAGGGTTAGGGTTAGAGTTAGTGTTATGGTACGGGTTAGGGTTACGTTGGGGTTTAGGGTACGGGTTAGGTTTAGGGTTAGGGTATGGGTTAGGGTTACGGTTAGGGTTAGTTTTAGGGTTAGGGTATCGGTTAGGGTTAGGTTACGGTTAAGGGTTATGGGGTGGATTAGGGTTAGGTTTAAGTTTAGGGTGCGGGTTAGGGTTAGGGTTAGGGTTAGAGTACGGGTTTGGGTTAGTGGTAGGGTACGGGTTAGGTTTACCATTTGGGTACGGGTTAGGGTAAGGGTTAGGGTTAGGGTTAGGGTACGTGTTAGGGTTAGGGTTAGGTTAGGGTTAGGGTCAGGGTTAGGGTTAGGGTTAGGGTTCGAGTTAGTGTTAGTGTTAGGTTTAGGGTACAAGTTAGAGTTAGGGTTAGGGTACGGGTTAGGTTTAGGGTACGGGTTAGGGTTAAGCTTAGCGTCAGGCTTAGGGTTAGGGTTAGGGTTAGGGTACGGGTTGGGTTAGGGTTAGGGTTAGGGTTAAAGTACAGGGTAGGTTTAGTGTTAGGTTTAGGGTTAGGGTTAATGTACGGGTTAGGCTTAGGGTTAGGTTTAGTGTTAGGATACGGTTTAGGGTTAGATTCAGGGTACGGGATAGGGTTAGTGTATGGGTTAACTTTTGGGTTAGGGTTAGGTTTAGGTTACGGGTTAGGGTTAGGGTACGGGTTAGTGTTAGGTTTAGGGTCCGGGTTAGGGTTAGGGTTAGGTTTAGTGTAAGGGTTAGGGTTAGTTTTAGGGTCAGGGTTAGGGTGAGGGTTAGTGTTAGAGTACGGGTAAGGGTTAGGGTTGGGGTTTGGTTATGGGTTAGTTTTAAGTTTAGGGTACAGGTTAGGGTTATGGTTAAGATTAGGGTTAGGGTTAGGGAATGGGTTAGCGTTAGGTTACGGTTAAGGGTTATGGTTTGGGTTAGGGTTAGGGTTAAGTTTAAGGTGCGGGTTAGGGTTAGGGTTAGAGTACAGTTTTGGGTTAGTGTTAGGGTACGGGTTAGGTTTACCATTTGTATACGTGTTAGGGTAAGGTTTAGGGTTAGGGTTAGGGTTAGGGGTTAGGTTAGAGTTAGGGTTAGGCTACGGGTAGGGTAAGGGTAAGTGTTAGTTTTAGGGTTAGGGTTCGGGTTAGGGTTAGTGTATGGGTTCGGGTTAGGGTTAGGGTTAGGGTTAGGGTTAGTGTTAGGGTTACGGTACGGGTTAGGGTTAAGGTTTTGGTAAGGGATAGGTTTAGTTTACGTGTTAGGTCTAGGGTTAGGGTTAGGTTTAGTGTGCTGGTTAGGGTTAGGGTTAGGGTTAGGGTACGTGTTAGGGTTAGGGTTTGGGTACGGGTTAGGGTTCCGTTTAGGGTTATGGTACGGGTTAGGTTTAGGGTTAGGGTAAGGGTTAGTGTTAGGGTACGGGTTAGGGTTAGAGTACTGGTTAGGGTTAGGTTTAGGGTTAGGTTTAGTGTTAGAGTACTGGTTATGGTTAGTGTTAGGGTTAGTGTACCGATAGGGTTAGTGTGAGTGTTAGGTTTAGGGTACGGGTTAGGGTTAGGTTTAGGATACGGGATAGGGTTAGTGTACGCGTTAAGTTTAGGATTAGGGTTAGGTTTAGGTTACGGGTTAGGGTTAGGTTACGGGTTAAGGTTACGTTTAGGTGCGTGTTAGGGTTAGGGTCCCGGTTATGGTTGGGTTTAGGGTCAGGGTTAGGGTTAGGGTTAGGGTTATGGTACGGGTTAGGGATAGGTTTGGGGTTATGGTACGGGTTAGTTTTATGGTTAGGGTACAGGTTAGGGTTACAGTTAAGGTTAGGGTTAGTGTTAGGTTATGGGTTAGTGTTAGGTTACGGATTAGGGTTATGGTTAGGGTTAGGGTTAGGTTTAGGTTTAGGGTGCGGTTTAGGTTTAGAGTTAGGGTTTGGGTTAGCCCTACGGTATGGGTTAGGGTTACTGTTAGGGTTTGGGTACTGGTTAGGTTTAGGGTAAGGTTACGGGATAGGTTTGGGTACGGGTTAGGTCAAGGGTTAGGGTCAGGTTTAGGGTTATGCTTAGGGTATGGGTTAGGTTTAGGGTAGATTTTAGGTTTAGCGTTAGGGTCAGGGTTAGGTGTAGGGTTAGGGTGCGAGTTAGGGTTAAGGGTAGGTTTAGGGTACGGGTTAGTGTTAGGGTTAGGGTTAGGGTATGGGTTAGGTTTAGGTTACGGGTTAGGGTTCGGGTTATGGTCAGGTTTAGGGTTAGAGTACGAGTTAGGGTTAGGGATAGGGTACGGGTTAGGGATAGGGTTATGTTACGGGTTAGGTTTACAGTACGGTTTAGGGTTAGGTTGAGGGTTAGGCTTAGGGTTAGAGTACGGTTAGGGTTAGGGTTAGGGTTAGGGTTAGAGTATGGGTTAGGCTTAGAGTTAAGGTAAGGGAAAGGGTTAGGGTTAGGTTTAGGCTACGTCTTAGGGTTAGGGTTAGTGTTAGGGTTAGGGTTAGAGTATGGGGTAGTGTTAGTGTTAGGGTTAGGGTTAGGGTTAATGTACGAGTTAGGCTTAGGGTTAGGTTTAGGGTTAGGTTACGGGTTAGGGTTAGGTTTAGTGTATGGGATAGGGTTAGCGTACCGGTTAAGTTTAGGGTTAGGGCTAGTTTTAGTTTACGGGTTAGTGTCAGAGTACGGGTTAGGGTTAGGTTTAGGGTCAGGGTTAGGGTTAGGGTTAGTGTTAGGTTATGGGTTAGTTCTAGGGTTGGGGTTAGGTACGGGTTACTTTTAGGGTTATGGTACGGGTTAGGGTTTCAGTTAAAGTTAGGGATAGGATTAGGGTGTGGGTTAGGGTTAGGGTACGGTTAAGGGTTATGGTTATGTTTAGGGTTAGGGTTAAGTTTAGGGTGCGGTTTAGGGTTATGGTTAGGGTTAGGGTTAGTGTTAGAGTACGGGTTTGGGTTAGTGTTAGGTTACGGGTTAGGTTTACTGTTTGGGTACGGGTTAGGTTATGGGTTAGGGTACGGGTTAGGGTTACGGTTAAAGATAGGGTTAGGTTTAGGGTACGGGTTAGGGTTAGGTTTAGGGTATGGGATTGGGTTAGTGTACGGGTTTGGGTTAGGTTTAGGTCCGGGTTAGGGTTAGGGTACGGGTTATGGTTAGGTTTATGGTCAGGTTTAGGGTTAGGGATAGGGTTATGGTACGGGTTATGGTTAGGGTTGGGGTTAGGGTACGGGTTAGTTTTAGGGTTAGGGGAAGGGTTAGGGTTACGGTTAAGGTTAGGGTTAGAGTTAGGGTATGTGTTAGGGTTAGGGTACCGGTAAGAGTTATGGTTTGGTTTATGGTTAGTTTTAGATTTAGGGTGTGGGTTAGGCTTAGGGTTAGGGTTAGGGTTAGCCCTAGGGTATGGGTTAGGATTACTGTTAGGGTTTGGGTACCGGTTAGGGTTAGGGTTAGGGTACGGGATAGGGTTCGGTACGGGTTAGGTCAAGTATTAGGGTTAGGTTTAGGGTACGGGTTAGGGTTAGGTTTAGTGTTAGGGTTAGGGTATGGGTCAGGATTAGGTTACGTGTTAGTGTTAGGGTTGGGGTCAGGGTTAGGGTTAGTGTTAGGGTACGTGTTACGTTTAGGGTTAGTTTTAGGTTATGGGTTAGGGTTAGGGTTAGGTTTAGGGTACGGTTTAGGTTTAGGTTATGGGTTAGTTTTAGGGTAGGGTCAGGATGAGGGTTAGAGTACGAGTTAGGGTTAGGGATTGGGTACGGGTTAGGGTTAGGGTTATGTTATGGTTTAGGATTACAGTAAGGGTTAGGTTTAGGGTGAGGGTTAGGGTTAGGGTTAGAGTACGGTTAGGGTTTGTGTTAGGGTAGGGTTAGGGTTAGAGTACGGGTGAGGGTTAGTGTTAGGGTGTGGGTTAGGGTTAGGGTTAGCGCTTGTGTATGGGTTAGGGTTACTGTTAGTGTTTGGGTACGGGTTAGGGTTAGGGTTAGTGTACGGGATAGGGTTGGGTACGGTTTAGGTCAAGGGTTAGGGTTAGGTTTAGGGTTCGGGTTAGGGGAAGGGTTAGGTTTAGGTTTAGGGTTTGTGTATGGGTTAGGCTTAGGGTACAGGTTAGGGTTAGGGATAGGGTCAGGATTAGGGTTAGGGTTAGGGTACGAGTTAGGGTTAGGGTACGGGTAAGGGTTAGGGTTAGGGTCAGGGTTAGGGTTAGTGTTAGTGTATGAATTAGGTTTAGTGTTAGGGTATGGGTTAGTGTTAGGCTTATTGTACGGGTTAGGGTTACAGTACGGGTTAGGGTTAGGGTGACGGTTAGGGTTAGGGTTAGCGTTAGAGTACGGATAGGGTTAGAGTTAGGGTTAGGGTACGGGTTAGGGTTAGGTTTAGGGTACGGTATATGGTTAGCGTACGGGTTAAGTTTAGGGTTAGGGATAGGTTTAGGTTATGGGATAGGGTTAGGTTTAGGGTCAGGGTTAGGGTTAGGGATAGGGTTATGGTACGGGTTAGGGTTAGGGTTAGGGTCAGGGTTAGGGTTAGGGTTAGGGTACCAGTTAGGGTTAGGGTTAGGTTTAGATTACGGGTACGGGTACGGGTTAGGGTTAGGGTTAAAATACGGGTTAGGTTTAGGGTACGGTTTAGGGTTCGGGTTATGGTACAGGTTAGGGATACAGTAAGGTTTAGGGTTAGGGTAACGGTTAGGGTTAGGGTTAGAGTACGGTTAGGGTTAGGGTTAGGGTTAGAGTACGGCTTAGGGTTAGTGTTAGGGTTAGGGTAAGGGTTAGGGTTAGGGTTAGGGTTAGGATTAGAGTCCGGGGTAGGGTTAGTGTTAGGGTTAGGGTTAGTGTTAGGGTACGGGTTAAGGATAGGGTACGGGTTAGGGTTAGGTTTAGGGTTAGGGTTAGGGTTAGGGTTAAAGTATGGGGTAGGGTTAGTGTTAGGGTTAGGGTTAATATAAGGGTTAGGCTTAGGGTTAGGTTTAGGGTTAAGATACGGGTTAGGGTTAGGTTTCGGGTATGGCATAGGTTTAGCATACAGGTTAAGTTTAGGGTTAGGGTTAGGTTTAGGTTACGGGTTAGGGTTAGGGTACCGGTTAGGGTTAGGGTTAGGTTTAGGGTTAGGGTTAGGGTTAGGTTTAAAGTATGGGGTAGGGTTAGGGTTAGGGTTAGGGTTAATGTACGGGTTAGGCTTAGGGTTAGATTTAGGATTAGTCTACGGTTTAGCGTTAGGTTCAGGGTACGCGATAGGGTTAGCATACGGGTTAACTTTAGGGTTAGGGTTAGGTTTATGTTATGGGTTAGGGTTAGGGTACGGGTTAGGGTTAGGTTAGGGTCCGGGTTAGGGTTAGGGTTAGGGTTAGTGCAAGGGTTAGGGTTAGGTTTAGGGTCAGGGTGAGGTTTAGGGTTAGTGTTAGTGTACGGGTTAGGGTTAGGGTTGTGGTTAAGACACGGGTTAGTTTTAGGGTTAGAGTACCGGTTAGGGTTATGTTTAAGTTTAGCGTTAGGGTTAGGGTATGGGTTAGGGTTAGGTTATGGTTAAGGGTTATGGTTTGGGTTAGGGTTAGTGTTAAGTTTAAGGTGCGGGTTAGGTTTAGGGTTAGGGTTAGGGTTAGAGTACGGGATGGGGTTAGTGTTAGGGTACGGGTTAGGTTTACCATTTGGGTAATGGTTAGGGTAAGGGTTAGGGTTAGGGGTTAGGGTTAGAGTTAGGGTTAGGCTACGGGTAGGGTTTGTACGGGTTAGGTTTAGTGTTAGGTTTAGGGTTAGGGTTAGGGTACGTGTTAGGGATAGGGTACGGGGTAGGGTTAGGTTTAGGTTTAGGGGTAGGTTTAGGGTATGGGTTAGGTTTAGGGTACGGTTTAGGTTTAGGGTTACGGTCATGGTTAGGGTTAGGGTTAGGGCTGGCGTTAGGTTTAGGGTACGGGTTAGGGTTAGGTTTAGTTTTAGGATACGGTTTAGGTTAGGGTACGGGTTAGGTTTAGGGTCAGGTTTAGGTTTAGGGTACGAGATAGGGTTAGGGTTAGGGTACGGGTTAGGGTTAGGGTTATGTTATGTGTTAGGGATACAGTATGGGTTAGCGTTAGGTTGAGGCTTAGGGTTAGGGTTAGAGTACGGTCAGGTTTAGGGTTAGGGTTAGGGTTAGAGTACGGGGTAGGGTTAGTGTTAGGGTTAGGGTTAGGGTTAATGTACGTGTTAGGTTAGGGTTAGGTTTAAGGTTAGGTTACGGGTTAGCGTTAGGGTACTAGTTAGTGTTAGGTTTAGGGTGCGGGTTAGGGTTTGGTTTAGGCTTAGTGTACGGGTTAGGTTAAGTTGAGGGTCAGGGTTAGGGTTATGGTTTGTGTTAGAGTACGGGTTAGGGTTGGGGTTAAGGTACGGGTTAGTTTTAGGGTTAGGGTACCGGTAATGGTTACGGTTAAAGTTAGGGTTAGGGTTAGGGTACGGTTTAGGGTTAGGTTTTGGGAACGAGATAGGGTTAGTGTACGGGTTAAGTTAGGGTTAGGGTTAGGTTTAGCTTACGGGTTAGGTTAGGGTATGGGTTAGGTTTAGGTTTAGGTGCGGGTTAGGGTCAGGGTATGGGTTATGTTTAGGTTTAGGGTCAGGGATAGGGTTAGAAATAGGGTTATGGTACGGGTTAGGGTTAGGGTTGGGGTTAGGGTACGGGTTAGTTTTAGGGTTAGGATACGGGTTAGGGTTACGGTTAAGGTTAGGGTTAGTGCTAGGTTATGGGTTAGGGTTAGGTTACGGGTTAGGGTTGGCTACGGGTTAGGTCAAGGGTTAGGGTGAGTTTTACGGTATGGGTTAGGGTTAGGGTTATGTTTAGGGTTAGGGTTAGGGTATTGGTTAAGTTTAGGGTTAGGGTTAGGGTACTGGTTAGGGTTAGGGTTAGGGTACGGGATAGGGTTGGCTACGGGTTTGGTCAAGGTTTAGGGTTAGTTTTATGGAATGGGTTAGGGATTGGGTTACGTTTAGGGTTAGGGTTAGGGTATTGGTTAAGTTTAGGGTTAGGGTTAGGGTACTGGTTAGGGTTAGGGTTAGGGTACGGGTTAGGATTAGGTTACGAGTTAGGGTTAGTGTTATGGTCAGGGTTAGGTTTAGGGAACGAGTTAGTGTTAGGGTTAGTGTAGGGTATGGGTTAGGGTTAGGGTACGGGTAAGGGTTATGGTTAGGGTTAGGGTTAGGTTTAGGTTTAGGTTTCGGGTGCGGGTTAGGCTTAGGGTTAGGGTTAGGGTTAGTGCTAGGGTACGGGTTAGGGTTATGTTAGGGTTTGGGTACGGGTTATGTTTAGGGTTAGGGTACCTGATAGGGTTGGGTATGGTTTAGGTCAAGGGTTAGGGTTAGTTTTAGGGTACGGTTTATGGTTAGGGTTAGGTTTAGGGTTAGGGTTAGGGTATGGGTTAGGTTTAGGGAACGAGTTAGGGTTAGGGTTACGTTTAGGGTACGGTTTATGGTTAGTGTTAGGGTCAGGGTTATGGTTAGGATACGAGTTAGGGTTAGGGTTAGGGTACGGGTTAGGGTTAGGTTTATGTTACGGGTTAGGGTTACAGTATGGGTTAGGGTTAAGTTGAGGGTTAGGGTTAGGGTTAGAGTATGGTTAGGGTTAGGGTTAGGGTTAGAGTACGGGTTAGGGTTAGGGTTCGGGTTAGAGTTAGGTTTAGAGTTAGGTTTAGGGTTAGGGTTAGGGTACGGGGTAGGGTTAGGTTTAGGGTACGGGCTAGGGTTAGCGTATGGGTTAAAATAAGGTTTAGGGTTAGGTTTAGGTTACGGGTTAGGGTTAGGGTACGTGTTACGGTCAGGTTTAGGTGAGGGTTAGGGTTACAATTAGGGTTAGGGTACGGGTTAGATTTAGGGTTAGGGTACGTTTCAGGGTTACGGTTAAGGTTAGGGTAAGGGTTAGGGTATGGGTTAGTGTTAGAGTACGGGTAAGGGTTTTGGTTAGGGTTAGGGTTAGGTTTAGGTTTAGGGTGTGGTTTAGGGTTAGAGTTAGGTTTAGCGCCAGGCTATGGGTAAGGGTCACGTTTAGGGTTTTGGTACGGGTTAGGATTAAGGTTAGGTTACGGGATAGGCTTGGGTACGGGTTAGGTCAATGGTTACGGTTAGGTTTTGGGTACGGTTTAGGGTTAGGGTTAGCTCAGGGTTAGGGTTAGGGTTAGGGTTTCGGTACGCTTTAGGGTTACTGTTCGGGTTAGGGTTAGGGTTAGGGTTAGGGTTAGCTTTATAGTATGGGTTAGGGTTAGAGTTAGGGTTAGGTTTAGGTTTAGAGTACGGGTTAGGGTTAGTGTTAGGGTTAGGTTTAGTGTTAGAGTTAGGGTTAGAGTACAGGTCAGGGTTAGTGTTAGTGTCAGTGTTAGGGTTAGTGTATGGATAGGGTTAGGGTTAGGGTTAGGGTTAGGGTACGGGTTAGGGTTAGGTTTAGGATACGGGATAGAATTAGCGTACGGGGTAAGTTTAGGGTTAGGGTTAGGTTTAGTTTACGGGTTAGGGTTAGGGAACGGGTTAGGGTTAGGTTTAGGTGCGGGTTAGGGGTAGGGTTAGGGTTAGGGTTAGGGTTTGGGTTAGGGTTAGGTTTAGGGTCAGGGTTAGGGTTAGGGATTGGGTTATGGTATGGGTTATTGTTAGGTTTGGGTTTAGAGTACTGGTTAGTTTTAGGGTTAGGGTATGGGTCAGGTTTACGGTTAAGGTTAGGGTTAGGTTTAGGGTTAGGGTTACGGTATGGGTTAGGTTTAGGGTACGGGTTAGGGTTAGGGTTAGGGTCAGTGTTAGGGTTAGGGTTAGGGTACGAGTTAGGGTTAGGGTTACATTTAGTGTACGGTTTAGGTTTAGTGTTTGGGTTAGTGCTAGGCTATGGGTTAGGGTTACGGTTAGGGTTTTGGAACGGGTTAGGTTTAGGGGTATGTTACAGGATAGGGTTGGGTACGGGTTAGGTCAAGGGTTACGGTTAGGTTTAGCGTACCGTTTAGGATTAGGGTTAGCGTCAGGGTTAGGGTTAGGGTTAGGGTACGAGTTAGGGTTAGGTTTAGGTTTAGGGTACGGTTTAGGGTTAGGGTTAGGGTTAGAGTACGGGTTAGGTTTAGGTTACAGTTTAGGGTATGGGTACGGGTTAGGGTTAGGCTTAGGGAATGGGTAAGGGTTAGGGTTAGGGTTAGGGTTAGAGTACGGGGTAGGCTTAGTGTTAGGGTTAGGTTTAGGGTTAAATTACGGGTTAGGCTTAAGGTTACGTTAAGGGTTAGATTACGGGTTAGGGTTAGGTTTAGGGTACAGGATAGGGTTAGCGTACGGTTAAGTTTAGGGTTAGCGTTAGGTTTGGGTTACGGGTTAGGGTTAGGGTACGGTTTAGGGTTAGGTTTAGGGTGCAGGTTAGCGTTAGGGTTAGGATTAGTGTAAGGGGTAGGGTTAGTTTTAGGGTCAGGGTTAGGGTTAGGGTTAGTGTTAGGGTACAGGTTAGGGTTAGGGTTGGGTTTAGGGTACGGGTTAGTTTTAGGGTTAGGGTACGGGTTCGTGTTATGGTTCAGTTTAGGGTTAGGATTAGGTTATGGATTAGGGATAGGTTACGGTTAAGGGTTATGGTTTGGGTTAGGGTTAGATTTGGGGTACGGTTTAGGATTAGGGTTGGGGTTAGGGTATGCATTAGTGTTATGTTTGGCGTTAGGGTACAGGTTAGTTTTAGGGTTAGGGTACAGGTTAGGGTTATGGTTAAGGTTAGGGTTAGTGTTACGGTATGGGTGGGTTAGGTTACCGTTAAGGATTATGGTTTTGGTTAGGGTTCGGGTTAAGTTTAGAGTGCGGGTTAGGGTTAGGTTTAGGGTTAGGGTTAGGGTTAGAATAGGGGTTTGGGTTAGTGTTAGGGTACGGGTTAGGTTTACCTTTTGGGGACGGGTTAGGGAAGGGTTAGGTTTAGGGTTAAGGTTTAGGGTTATAGATAGGGTTAGGCTACGGGTAGGGTTAGGGTACGGGTTAGGGTTAGGGTTCGGGTTAGGGTTAGTGTACGGTTTAGGGTTATGTTTAGGGTTAGGGTTAGGGTTAGGTTTACGATACGGGTTAGGGTTAAGTTTGGTGTATGGGATAGGTTTAGTGTACGTGTTAGGTCTAGGGTTAGGGTTAGGTTTAGTGTGCGGGTTAGGGTTAGGGTTAGAGTACGTGTTAGGTTTAAGGTTTGGTTACGGGTTAGCGTTACGTTTAGGGTTGGGTACAGGTTAGGTTTAGGGTTAGGGTTAGGGTACTGTTTAAGGTTAGGGTACGGGTTAGGGTTAGGTCAGGGTTAGGTTTAGGGTTAGGGTTAGGGAATCCGTTAGGATTACAATACGGGTTAGGCTTATGGTTAGGGTTAGGGTTAGGTTTAGCGTTATAGTACGGGTTAGGGTTAGAGTTAGGGTTAGGTTTAGGGTTAGAGCACGGGTTACAGTTAGTGTTAAGGTTAGGGTTAGGGTTAGAGTACGGGTTAGGGTTAGAGTACGGGTTAAGGTTAGGTTTAGGGTTAGGGTTAGGGTTAGAGTACGGGTTAGGGTTAGTGTTAGTGTTAGGGTTAGGGTTAGTGTACGGATAGGGTTAGGGTTAGGTTTAGTGTACGGGTTAGGGTTAGGTTTAGGATATGGGATATGGTTAGTGTATGGGTTAAGTTTAGGGTTAGGCTTAGGTTTAGGTGACGGGTTAGGGTTAGGGAACGGGTTAGGGTTAGGTTTAGGTGCGGGTTAGAGTTAGGGTTAGGGTTAGGGTTAAGGTTTGGTATAGGGTTACGTTTAGGGTCAGGATTAGGGTTAGAGATAGGGTTATGGTACGGGTTAGGGTTAGGTTTGGGGTTAGGGTACAGGTTAGTTTTAGGGTTAGGGTACGGGTCAGGGATATGGTTAAGGTTATGGTTAGGGTTAGGGTATGGGTTAGGGTTAGGGTACGGGTAAGTGTTATGGTTATGGTTAGGGTTAGGGTTAGTTTTAGGGTGCAGGTTAGGGTTAGGGTTAGGGTTAGTGCTAGGTTATGGTTTAGGGTTACTCTTAGGGTTTGGGTATGGGTTAGGGTTAGGGATACGTTACGGGATAGGGTTGGTAAGGGTTAGGTCAAGGGTTAGGGTTAGGTTTCGGGTACGGGTTAGGGTTAGGATTAGGGTTAGGGTACGGGTTAGGTTTAGGGTACGGGTTACGGTTAGGGTTAGGGTCAGGCTTAGGGTTAGGGTTAGGGTACAAGTAGGGTTAGGGTTAGGATATGGGTTAGGGTTAGGGTTATGGTACGGGTTAGGGTTACAGTACGGGTTAGGGTTTGGGTGAGGGTTAGGGTTAGAGTATGGTTAGGGTTGGGGTTAGGGTTAGGGTTAGGGTTAGAGTACAGGTTAGGGTTAGGGTTAGGATTAGGGTTAGGTTTAGGGAACGAGTTAGGGTTAGGGTTACGTTTAGGGTATGATTTATGGTTAGTGTTAGGGTCAGGGTTATTGTTAGGATACGAGTTAGGGTTAGGGTTAGGGTACGGGTAGGGTTAGGTTTATGTTACGATTTAGGGTTACAGTACGGGTTAGGTTAAGTTGAGGGTTAGGGTTAGGGTTAGAGTACGTTTAGGGTTAGGGTTAGGGTTAGAGTACGGGTTAGGGTTAGTGTTAGGGTTAGGGAAATGGTTAGGGTTAGGGTACGGGTTAGAGTTAGGTTTAGGGTTAGGGATAGGGTACGGGGTAGAGTTAGGTTTAGGGTACGGGCTAGGGTTAGCGTACGGGTTAAAATTAGGTTTAGGGTTAGGTTTAGGTTACGGGTTAGGGCTAGGGTACGGGTTAGGGTAAGGTTTAGGTGAGCGTTAGGTTTAGCATTAGGGTTAGTGTCCGGGTTAGATTTAGGGTTAGGGTACGTGTCAGGGTTACGGTTAAGGTAAGGGTTAGGGTTAGGGTATGGGTTAGTGTTAGGGTACGGGTAAGGGTTTTGGTTAGGGTTCGGGTTAGGTTTAGGTTTAGGGTTTGGTTTAGGGTTAGAGTTAGTGTTACCGCCAGGCTATGGGTAAGGGTCACGGTTAGGGATTTGGTATGGGTTAGGGTTAGGGTTAGGTTACGGGATAGGCTGGGTACGGGTTAGGTCAAGGGTTACGGTTAGGTTTAGAGTACGGTTTAGGGTTAGGGTTAGTAGCGTCAGGGTTAGGGTTAGGGTTAGGGTTACGGTACGCTTTAGGGTTACTGTACGGGTTCGGGTTATGGTTAGGGTTAGGGTTAGAGTTAGCGTTATAGTACGGGTTAGGGTTAGAGTTAGGGTTAGGTTTAGGTTTAGGGTTAGTGTACGGATAGGGTTAGGGTTAGGGTTATGGTTAGGGTTATGGTTAGGGTACGGGTTAGGGTTAGGTTTAGGGTCAGGGTTAGGGTTAGGTATAGGGTTATGGTACGGGTTATTGTTAGGTTTGGGGTTAGGGTACAGGTTAGTTTTAGGGTTAGGGTATGGGTCAGGGTTACGGTTAAGTTTAGGGTTAGGTTTAGGGTTAGGGTTAGGGTATGGGTTAGGTTTAGGGTACGGGTTAGGGTTAAGGTTAGGGTCAGGGTTAGGGTTAGGGTTAGGGTACGAGCTAGGGTTAGGGTTACATTTAGGGTACGGTTTAGGGTTAGTGTTAGGGTCAGGGTTAGGGTTAGTGTATGAGTTAGGGTTAGGGTTAGGGTACGGGTTAGGGTTAGGGTTATGTTACGAGTTATGGTTACAGTACGGGTTAGGTTTAGGGTGAGGGTTAGGGTTAGGGTTAGAGTATGGTTAGGGTTAGGGTTAGGGTTAGGATTAGAATATGGGTTAGTGTTAGTGTTAGGGTTAGGGAAAGGGTTAGGGTTAAGGTTAGGGTACGGGGAAGAGTTAGAGTTAGGGTTAGGGTTAGGGTATGAGTTAGGGTTAGGTTTAGTGTACGGGCTAGGGTTAGCGTACGGGTTAAGATTAGGTTTAGCATTAGGTTTAGGTTACGGGTTAGGTTTAGGGTACGGGTTAGGGTTTGGTTTAGGTGAGGGTTAGGGTTAGGGTTAGGGTACGGGTTAGTTTTAGGGTTGGGGTATGGGTCAGGGTTACTGTTGAGGCTAGGGTTAGGGTTAGGCTATGGGTTAGTGTTAGGGTACGGGTAAGGATTATGGTTAGTGTTAGGGTTAGGTTTAGGTTGAGGGTGCGGTTTAGGGTTAGTGTTAGTTTTAGTGCTAGGCTATGGGTTAGGGTTACGGTTAGTGTTTTGGTACGGGTTAGTGTTAGGGTTAGGTTACAGGATAGGGTTGGGTACGGGTTAGGTCAGGGTTACGGTTAGGTTTAGCATACGGTTTAGGGTTAGGGTTAGCGTCAGGGTTAGGGTTAGGGTTAGGGTACGAGTTAGGGTTAAGTTTAGGTTTAGGGTACGGTTTAGGGTTAGGGTTAGGGTTAGGGTACGGGTTAGGTTTAGGTTACAGTTTAGGGTACGGGTACGGGTTAGGGTTAGGTTTAGGGTACGGGTTAGGGTTAGAGTTAGGGTTAGGGTTAGAGTACGGGTTAGGCTTAAGGTTAGGTTAAGGGTTAGATTATGGGTTAGGGTTAGGTTTAGGGTACGGGATAGGTTTAGCGTACTGCTTAAGTTTAGGGTTAGTGTTAGGTTTAGGTTACGGGTTAGGGTTAGGGTACGGGTTAGGGTTAGGTTTAGGGTGCGGGTTAGCGTTAGGGTTAGGATTAGTGTAAGGGTTAGGGTTAGTTTTAGGGTCAGGGTTATGGTTAGGGTTAGTGTTAGGGTACGGGTTAGGGTTAGGGTACAGTTTAGGGTACTGGTATGGGTTAGGGTTAGGGTTAGGGTTAGGGTACGGGTTACATTTATGTTTAGGGTACGGGTTAGGGTTATGGTTAAGGTTAGGGTTAGGGTTAGGGTATGAGTTAGGGTTAGATTACGGTTAAGGGTTTTGGTTTGGGTTAGGGTTCGGGTTAAGTTTAGGGTGCGGGTTAGGGTTAGGTTTAGTTTTAGGGTTAGGGTTAGCGTTAGAGTTAGCATTAGTGTAAGGGTTATAGTTAGTTTTAGGGTCAGGGTTAGGGTTAGGCTTAGTGTTAGGGTACGGGTTAGATTTACCTTTTGGGTACGGGTTAGGGTAAGGGTTAGGGTTAGGGTTAGGGTTAGGGGTTAAGGTTAGAGTTAGGATTAGGGTACGGGTAGGGTTAGGGTACGGGTTAGGGTTAGAGTTAGGGATCGGGTTAGGGTTAGTGTACGGTTTAGATTAGGTTTAGGGTTAGGTTTAGTGTTAGGGTTACGACAGAGGTTAGGGTTAAGTTTGGGGTATGGGATAGGGTTATTGTACGTGTTAAGTCTAGATTTGGTTTAGGTTTAGTGTGCGGGTTAGGGTAAGTTTTAGGGTATGTGTTAGGGTTAGGGTTTGGGTACGGGTTAGCGTTATGTTTAGGGTTAGGGTACGTGTTAGGTTTAGGGTTAGGGTTAGGGTACTGTTTACGGTTAGGGTACGGGTTAGGGTTAGGGTAAGGTCAGGGTTAGCATTAGGGTTAGGGTACGGTTTAGGGTTACTGTACGGGTTAGGGTTATGGTTATGGTTAGGCTTAGGGTTAGCATTATAGTACGGGTTAGGGTTAGTGTTAGGGTTAGTTTTAGGGTTAGGGTTAGGGTTAGAGTACGGGTTAGGGTTAGTGTTGGGGTTAGGGTTAGGGTTAGGGTTACTGTACGGATAGGGTTAGGGTTAGGTTTAGGTTACGGGTTAGGGTTAGGGAACGGGTTAGGGTTAGGTTTAGGTGTGGGTTAGGGTTAGGGTTAGGGTTTGGGTTAGGGTTAGGTTTAGGGTCAGGGTTAGGGTGAGGGATAGGGTTATGGTACGGGTTAGGGTTAGGTTTGGGGTTAGGGTACAGGTTAGTTTTAGGGTTAGGGTACGGTTCAGGGTTACAGTTAAGGTTAGGGTTAGGATATGGGTTACAGTTAGGGTACGGGTAAGGTTTATGGTTAGGGTTAGGTTTAGGTTTAGGTTGCGGGTTAGGGTTTGGGTTAGGGTTAGTGCTAGGTTATGGGTTAGGGTTACTGTTAGGGTTTGATACGGGTTAGGTCAAGGGCTAGGGTTAGGTTTAGGGTATGGGTAATGGTTAGGGTTAGGTTTAGGTTTAATGTTAGGGAATGGGTTATGCTTAGGGTATGGGTTAGTGTTAAGGATAGGGTAGGGTTAAGGTTAGGGTTAGGGTATGAGTTAGGGTTAGGGTTAGGTTTAGGGTACGGGTTAGGGTTAGGATTAGGTTTAGAGTACGGGTTAGGTTTAGGGTACGGGTTACGGTTAGTGTTAGGGTCAGGGTTAGGTTTAGGGTTAGGGTACATGTTAGGTTTAGTGTTAGGGTACGGGTTAGGTTTAGTGTTATGGTACGGGTTAGGGTTATAGTACGGTTTAGGGTTAGGGTGAGGGTTAGGGTTAGGGTTAGAGTATGGTTAGGGTTAGGGTTAGGGTTAGAGTACGGGTTAGGGTTAGTGTTTTGTTAGGTTTAGGATTAGGGTTAGTGTACGGGTTAGTGTACGGGTTAGGGTTAGGGTTAGGTTTAGAGTGCGGGGTAGGGTTATTGTTAGGGTTAGGGTTAGGGTTAATGTACGGGTTAGGCTTAGGTTTAGGTTTAGGGTTAGAATACGGGTTAGGGTTAGGTTCAGGGTACAGGATAGGGTTAGCGTACGGGTTAAGTTTAGGGTTAGGGGTAGGTTAAGGTTAGGGTTAGGGCTAGGGTACTGGTTACGGTTAGGTTTAGGGTGCGGGTTAGGGTTAGAGTTAGGATTAGTGTAAGGGTTAGGGTTAGGTTTAGGGTCAGGGTTAGGGTTAGGGTTAGAGTTAGGGTACGGTTTAGTGTTAGGGTTGGGGTTAGGGTACGCGTTAGTGTTAAGTTTGGGGTTAGGTTACGGGTTAGTTTTAGGGTTAGGGTACAGGTTAGGGTTATGGTTAAGGTTAGGGTTAGGGTTAGGGTATGGGTTTGGGTTAGGTTACCGTTAAGGGTCATGGTTTTGGTTAGAGTTCGGGTTAAGTTTAGGGTGCGGGTTAGGGTTAAGTTTAGTGTTAGGTTTAGGTTTAGAGTACGGGTTTGGGTTAGTGTTAGGGTATGGGTTAGGTTTACCTTTTGGGTACGGGTTAGGGAAGGGTTAGGTTTAGGGTTAGGGTTTAGGGTTATAGATAGGGTTAGGCTACGGGTAGGGTTAGGGTACGGGTTAGGGTTAGGGTTTGGGTTAGGGTTAGTGTACGGGTTAGGGTTAGGTTTAGGGTTAGTGTTAGGGTTAGGGTTGCGATACGGGTAGGGTTAAGGTTGGGGTATGGGATAGGTTTAGTGTACGTGTTAGGTCTAGGGTTAGGGTTAGGTTTAGTGTGCGGGTTAGGGTTAGGGTTAGAGTACGTGTTAGGGTTAGGGTTTGGTTACGGTTTAGCGTTACGTTTAGGGTTGGGTACGGGTTAGGTTTAGGGTTAGGGTTAGGGTACTGTTTAGGGTTAGGGTATGGGTTAGGGTTAGGTCAGGGTTAGGTTTAGGGTTAGGGTTAGGGTATCCGTTAGGGTTACTGTACGGGTTAGGGTTATGGTTAGGGTAAGGGTTAGGGTTAGCGTTATAGTACGGGTTAGGGAGAGAGTTAGGGTTAGGTTTAGGGTTAGAGTACGGGTTACGGTTAGTGTAAAGTTTAGGGTTAGGGTTAGAGTACGGGTTAGGGTTAGAGTACGGGTTAGGTTTAGGGTTAGGGTTAGGGTTAGAGTACGGGTTAGCGTTAGTGTTAGTGTTAGGGTTAGGGTTAGGTTAGTGTACGGATAGGGTTAGGGTTAGGTTTAGTGTACGGGTTAGGGTTAGTTTTAGGATATGGTATATGGTTAGTGTACGGGTTAAGTTTAGGGTTAGTCTTAGGTTTAGGTGACGGGTTAGGGTTAGGGAACGGGTTAGGGTTAGGTTTAGGTGCGGGTTAGAGTTAGGGTTAGGGTTAGGGTTTGTTATAGGGTTACGTTTAGGGTCAGGATTAGGGTTAGGGATAGGGTTATGGTACGGGTTAGGGTTAGGTTTGGGGTTAGGTAACAGGTTAGTTTTAGGGTTAGGGTATGGGTCAGGGATACGGTTAAGGTTATGGTTAGGGTTAGGGTATGGGATAGGGTTAGGGTACGGGTGTTATGGTTAGGGTTAGGGTTAGGGTTAGTTTTAGGGTGCGGGTTAGGGTTAGGGTTAAGGTTAGTGCTAGGTTATGGTTTAGGGTTACTTTTAGGGTTTGGGTACGGGTTCGGTTAGGGATAGTTTACGGGATAGGGTTCGTAAGGGTTAGGTCAAGGGTTAGGGTTAGGTTTCGGTTACAGGTTAGGGTTAGGGTTAGGTTTAGGGTTAGTGTTAGGGTATGGGTTAGGCTTAGAGTTCGGGTTAGGGTTAAGGTTAGGGTCAAGGTTAGGTTTAGGGTTAGGGTACTAGTTAGGGGTAGGGTTAGGTTTAGGGTACGGGTTAGGGTTAGGGTTAGGGTTTGGGTTAGGTTTAGTGTACGGGTTAGGGTTAGGGTTGGGTTAGGGTACGGGTTAGTTTTAGGGTTGGGCTACGGGTCAGGGTTACTGTTAAGGTTAGGGTTAGGGTTAGGCTATGGGTTAGTGTTAGGGTACGGGTAAGGGTTATGGTTAGGGTTAGGGTTAGGTTTAGGTTGAGGGTGCGGTTTAGGGTTAGGGTTAGGGTTAGTGCTAGGCTATGGGTTAGGGTTACGGTTAGGGTTTTGGTACGGGTTAGGGTTAGGATTAGGTTACAGGATAGGGTTGGATATGGTTTAGGTCAAGGGTTACGGTTAGGTTTAGCGTACGGTTCAGGGTTAGTGTTAGCGTCAGGGTTAGGGTTAGGGTTAGGGTACGAGTTAGGGTTAGGTTTAGGTTTAGGGTACGGTTTAGGGTTAGGGTTAGGGTTAGGGTACG
This sequence comes from Urocyon cinereoargenteus, assembly GCA_032313775.1. Lineage (NCBI taxonomy): Eukaryota > Metazoa > Chordata > Mammalia > Carnivora > Canidae > Urocyon > Urocyon cinereoargenteus. The sequence goes on from JAVLSZ010000049.1 coordinate 2,901,532, forward strand.
TGTTAGGTTTAGGGTACAGTTTAGGGTACGGGTATGGGTTAGGGTTAGGGTTAGGGTACGGGTTAGGGTACAGGTTAGGGTTAGGGTTGGGGTTGGATACGGGTTAATTTTAGGGTTAGGGTACGGGTTAGGGTTACAGTTATGGTTAGGGTTAGGGTTAGGTTATGAGTTAGGGTTAGATTACGGTTAAGGGTTTTGGTTTGGGTTAGGGTTCGTGTTAAGTTTAGGGTGCGGGTTAGGGTTAGGTTTAGGTTTAGGGTTAGGGTTAGCATTAGGGTTAGTATTAGTGTAAGGGTTAGGGTTAGTTTTAGGGTTAGGGTTAGGGTTAGGGTTAGTGTTAGGGTACGGGTTAGGGTTAGGGTTGGGGTTAGGGTATGGGTTAGTTTTAGGCTTAGTGTACGGTTTAGGGTTATGGTTAAGGTTAGGGTTAGGGTTAGGATATGAGTTAGGGTTAGATTACGGTAAGGGTTTTGGTTTGGGTTAGGATTCAGGTTAAGTTTAGGGTGCGGGTTAGGGTTAGGTTTAGGTTTAGGGTTAGGGTTAGAACACGGGTTTGGGTTAGTGTTAGGGTACGGGTTAGATTTACCGTTTGGGTATGGGTTAGGGTTAGGGTTAGGGTTAGGGTTAGGGGTTAGGGTTAGAGTTAGGATTAGGCTACGGTAGGGTTAGGGTACGGGTTAGGGTTAGAGTTAGGGATCGGGTTAGGGTTAGTGTACAGTTTAGATTTAGGTTTTGGGTAAGGTTTAGTGTTAGGGTTATGATACGGGTTAGGGTTAAGGTTGGGGTATGGGACAGGGTTAGTGTACGTGTTAGGTCTAGGGTTAGGTTTAGGTTTAGGTTTAGTGTGCGGGTTAGGGTTAGGTTTAGGGTATGAGTTAGGGTTAGGGTTTGGGTATGGGTTAGCGTTACGTTTTGGGTTAGGGTACGTGTTAGGTTTAGGGTTAGTGTTAGGGTACCGTTTACGGTTAGGGTACAGGTTAGGGTTAGGGTTAGGTCAGGGTTAGCATTAGGGTTAGGGTACGGTTTAGGGTTACTGTACGGGTTAGGGTTATGGTTATGGTTAGGGTTAGGGTTAGCGTTATAGTACAGGTTAGGATTAGAGTTAGGTTAGGTTTAGGGTTAGAGTACGGGTTAGGGTTAGTGTTACGGTTAGGTTTAGGGTTAGTGTTAGGGTTCGAGTACGTGTTAGGGTTAGTGTTGGTGTTAGGGTTAGGGTTAGGGTTAGTGTATGGATAGGGTTAGGGTTAGGTTTAGGGTTAGGGTACTGGTTAGGGTTAGGTTTAGGATACGGGATAGGATTAGCGTACGGGTAAAGTTTAGGGTTAGGGTTAGGTTTAGGTTACGGTTAGGGTTAGGGAACGGGTTAGGGTTAGGTTTAGGTGCGAATTAGGGTTAGGTTTAGGGTTAGGGTTAGGGTTAGGGTTTGGGTTAGGGTTAGGTTTAGGGTCAGGGTTATGGTTAGGGATAGGGTTATGGTAAGGTTTAGGGTTTGGTTTGGGGTTAGGGTACAGGTTAGTTTTAGGTTTAGGGTACGGGTCAGGGTTACAGTTAAGGTTAGGGTTAGGGTTTGGATATGGGTTACGGTTAGGGTACGTGTAAGAGTTATGGTTAGGGTTAGTGTTAGGTTTAGGTTTAGGGTGCGGGTTAGGGTTTGGGTTGGGGTTAGTGCTAGGTTATGGGTTAGGGTTACTGTTAGGGTTTGGTACGGGTTAGGTCAAGGGCTAGGTTTAGGTTTAGGGTACGGGTAATGGTTAGGGTTAGGTTTAGAGTTAGTGTTAGGGTATGGGTTAGGCTTAGGGTACGGTTTAGGGTTAAGGTTAGAGTAGGGTTAGGGTTAGGTTTAGGGTATGAGTTAGGGTTAGGGTTAGGTTTATGGTACAGCTTAGGGTTAGGATTAGGGTTAGAGTAGGGGTTAGGTTTAGGGAACGGTTTACGGTTAGTGTTAGGGTCAGGATTAGGGTTAGGGTTAGGGTACATGTTAGGTTTAGGGTTAGGTTACGGGTTAGGGTTAGTGTTATGGTACGGGTTAGGGTTATAGTACGGGTTAGTGTTAGGGTGAGGGTTAGGGTTAGGGTTAGAGTATGGTTAGAGTTAGGGTTAGGGTTAGAGTACGGTTTAGGGTTAGTGTTAGGTTAGGTTTAGGGTTAGGGTTAGTGTACGGGTTAGGGTTAGGGTTAGGGTTAGGTTTAGAGTGCGGGGTAGGGTTAGTGTTAGGGTTAGGGTTAGGGTTAATGTACGGGTTAGGCTTAGGATTAGGTTTAGGGTTAGAATACGGGTTAGGGTTAGGTTCAGGGTACAGGATAGGGTTAGCGTATGGGTTAAGTTTAGGGTTAGGGTTAGGTTAAGGTTACGGGTTAGGGCTAGGGTATGGGTTACGGTTAGGTTTAGGGTGAGGGTTAAGGTTAGGGTTAGGATTAGTGTATGGGTTAGGGTTAGGTTTAGGGTCAAGGTTAGGGTTAGGGTTAGATTTGGGGTACGGTTTAGGGTTAGGGTTGGGGTTAGGGTATGCATTAGTGTTATGTTTGGCGTTAGGGTACAGGTTAGTTTTAGGGTTAGGGTACAGGTTAGGGTTATGGTTAAGGTTAGGGTTAGTGTTACGGTATGGGTGGGTTAGGTTACCGTTAAGGATTATGGTTTTGGTTAGGGTTCGGGTTAAGTTTAGGGTGCGGGTTAGGGTTAGGTTTAGGGTTAGGGTTAGGGTTAGAATAGGGGTTTGGGTTAGTGTTAGGGTACGGGTTAGGTTTACCTTTTGGGTACGGGTTAGGGAAGGGTTAGGTTTAGGGTTAGGGTTTAGGGTTATAGATAGGGTTAGGCTACGGGTAGGGTTAGGGTATGGGTTAGGGTTAGGGTTCGGGTTAGGGATAGTGTACAGTTTAGGGTTATGTTTAGGGTTAGGGTTAGGGTTAGGGTTACGATACGGGTTAGGGTTAAGGTTGGGGTATGGGATAGGTTTAGTGTACGTGTTAGGTCTAGGGTTAGGGTTAGGTTTAGTGTGCGGGTTAGGGTTAGGGTTAGAGTACGTGTTAGGTTTAAGGTTTGGTTACGGGTTAGCGTTACGTTTAGGGTTGGGTACGGGTTAGGTTAGGGTTAGGGTTAGGGTTAGGGTACTGTTTAAGGTTAGGGTACGGGTTAGGGTTAGGTCAGGGTTAGGTTTAGGGTTAGGGTTAGGGTATCCGTTAGGGTTACTGTACGGGTTAGGCTTATGGTTAGGGTTAGGGTTAGGTTTAGCGTTATAGTACGGGTTAGGGTTAGAGTTAGGGTTAGGTTTAGGGTTAGAGCACGGGTTACAGTTAGTGTTAAGTTTAGGGTTAGGGTTAGAGTACGGGTTAGGGTTAGAGTACGGGTTAAGGTTAGGTTTAGGGTTAGGGTTAGGGTTAGAGTACGGGTTAGGGTTAGTGTTAGTGTTAGGGTTAGGGTTAGTGTACGGATAGGGTTAGGGTTAGGTTTAGTGTACGGGTTAGGGTTAGGTTTAGGATATGGGATATGGTTAGTGTATGGGTTAAGTTTAGGGTTAGGCTTAGGTTTAGGTGACGGGTTAGGGTTAGGGAACGGGTTAGGGTTAGGTTTAGGTGCGGGTTAGAGTTAGGGTTAGGGTTAAGGTTTGGTATAGGGTTACGTTTAGGGTCAGGATTAGCGTTAGAGATAGGGTTATGGTACGGGTTAGGGTTAGGTTTGGGGTTAGGGTACAGGTTAGTTTTAGGGTTAGTGTACGGGTCAGGGATATGGTTAAGGTTATGGTTAGTGTTAGGGTATGGGTTAGGGTTAGGGTACGGGTAAGTGTTATGGTTATGGTTAGGGTTAGGGTTAGTTTTAGGGTGCAGGTTAGGGTTAGGGTTAGGGTTAGTGCTAGGTTATGGTTTAGGGTTACTCTTAGGGTTTGGGTATGGGTTAGGGTTAGGGATACGTTACGGGATAGGGTTGGTAAGGGTTAGGTCAAGGGTTAGGGTTAGGTTTCGGGTACGGGTTAGGGTTAGGGTTAGGTTTAGGGTTAGTGTTAGGGTATGGGTTAGGCTTAGAGTACGGGTTAGGGTTAAGGTTAGGGTCAAGTTTAGGGTTAGGGTTAGGGTACGATATAGGGTTAGGGTTAGGTTTAGGGTACGGGTTAGGGTTAGGATTAGGGTTAGGGTACGGGTTAGGTTTAGGGTACGGGTTACGGTTAGGGTTAGGGTCAGGCTTAGGGTTAGGGTTAGGGTACAAGTAGGGTTAGGGTTAGGATATGGGTTAGGGTTAGGGTTATGGTACGGGTTAGGGTTACAGTACGGGTTAGGGTTTGGGTGAGGGTTAGGGTTAGAGTATGGTTAGGGTTGGGGTTAGGGTTAGGGTTAGGGTTAGAGTACAGGTTAGGGTTAGGGTTAGGATTAGGGTTAGGTTTAGGGAACGAGTTAGGGTTAGGGTTACGTTTAGGGTATGATTTATGGTTAGTGTTAGGGTCAGGGTTATTGTTAGGATACGAGTTAGGGTTAGGGTTAGGGTACGGGTAGGGTTAGGTTTATGTTACGATTTAGGGTTACAGTACGGGTTAGGTTAAGTTGAGGGTTAGGGTTAGGGTTAGAGTACGTTTAGGGTTAGGGTTAGGGTTAGAGTACGGGTTAGGGTTAGTGTTAGGGTTAGGGAAATGGTTAGGGTTAGGGTACGGGTTAGAGTTAGGTTTAGGGTTAGGGATAGGGTACGGGGTAGAGTTAGGTTTAGGGTACGGGCTAGGGTTAGCGTACGGGTTAAAATTAGGTTTAGGGTTAGGTTTAGGTTACGGGTTAGGGCTAGGGTACGGGTTAGGGTAAGGTTTAGGTGAGCGTTAGGTTTAGCATTAGGGTTAGTGTCCGGGTTAGATTTAGGGTTAGGGTACGTGTCAGGGTTACGGTTAAGGTAAGGGTTAGGGTTAGGGTATGGGTTAGTGTTAGGGTACGGGTAAGGGTTTTGGTTAGGGTTCGGGTTAGGTTTAGGTTTAGGGTTTGGTTTAGGGTTAGAGTTAGTGTTACCGCCAGGCTATGGGTAAGGGTCACGGTTAGGGATTTGGTATGGGTTAGGGTTAGGGTTAGGTTACGGGATAGGCTGGGTACGGGTTAGGTCAAGGGTTACGGTTAGGTTTAGAGTACGGTTTAGGGTTAGGGTTAGTAGCGTCAGGGTTAGGGTTAGGGTTAGGGTTACGGTACGCTTTAGGGTTACTGTACGGGTTCGGGTTATGGTTAGGGTTAGGGTTAGAGTTAGCGTTATAGTACGGGTTAGGGTTAGAGTTAGGGTTAGGTTTAGGTTTAGGGTTAGTGTACGGATAGGGTTAGGGTTAGGGTTATGGTTAGGGTTATGGTTAGGGTACGGGTTAGGGTTAGGTTTAGGGTCAGGGTTAGGGTTAGGTATAGGGTTATGGTACGGGTTATTGTTAGGTTTGGGGTTAGGGTACAGGTTAGTTTTAGGGTTAGGGTATGGGTCAGGGTTACGGTTAAGTTTAGGGTTAGGTTTAGGGTTAGGGTTAGGGTATGGGTTAGGTTTAGGGTACGGGTTAGGGTTAAGGTTAGGGTCAGGGTTAGGGTTAGGGTTAGGGTACGAGCTAGGGTTAGGGTTACATTTAGGGTACGGTTTAGGGTTGGTGTTAGGGTCAGGGTTAGGGTTAGTGTATGAGTTAGGGTTAGGGTTAGGGTACGGGTTAGGGTTAGGGTTATGTTACGAGTTATGGTTACAGTACGGGTTAGGTTTAGGGTGAGGGTTAGGGTTAGGGTTAGAGTATGGTTAGGGTTAGGGTTAGGGTTAGGATTAGAATATGGGTTAGTGTTAGTGTTAGGGTTAGGGAAAGGGTTAGGGTTAAGGTTAGGGTACGGGGAAGAGTTAGAGTTAGGGTTAGGGTTAGGGTATGAGTTAGGGTTAGGTTTAGTGTACGGCTAGGGTTAGCGTACGGGTTAAGATTAGGTTTAGCATTAGGTTTAGGTTACGGGTTAGGTTTAGGGTACGGGTTAGGGTTTGGTTTAGGTGAGGGTTAGGGTTAGGGTTAGGGTACGGGTTAGTTTTAGGGTTGGGGTATGGGTCAGGGTTACTGTTGAGGCTAGGGTTAGGGTTAGGCTATGGGTTAGTGTTAGGGTACGGGTAAGGATTATGGTTAGTGTTAGGGTTAGGTTTAGGTTGAGGGTGCGGTTTAGGGTTAGTGTTAGTTTTAGTGCTAGGCTATGGGTTAGGGTTACGGTTAGTGTTTTGGTACGGGTTAGTGTTAGGGTTAGGTTACAGGATAGGGTTGGGTACGGGTTAGGTCAGGGTTACGGTTAGGTTTAGCATACGGTTTAGGGTTAGGGTTAGCGTCAGGGTTAGGGTTAGGGTTAGGGTACGAGTTAGGGTTAAGTTTAGGTTTAGGGTACGGTTTAGGGTTAGGGTTAGGGTTAGGGTACGGGTTAGGTTTAGGTTACAGTTTAGGGTACGGGTACGGGTTAGGGTTAGGTTTAGGGTACGGGTTAGGGTTAGAGTTAGGGTTAGGGTTAGAGTACGGGTTAGGCTTAAGGTTAGGTTAAGGGTTAGATTATGGGTTAGGGTTAGGTTTAGGGTACGGGATAGGTTTAGCGTACTGCTTAAGTTTAGGGTTAGTGTTAGGTTTAGGTTACGGGTTAGGGTTAGGGTACGGGTTAGGGTTAGGTTTAGGGTGCGGGTTAGCGTTAGGGTTAGGATTAGTGTAAGGGTTAGGGTTAGTTTTAGGGTCAGGGTTATGGTTAGGGTTAGTGTTAGGGTACGGGTTAGGGTTAGGGTACAGTTTAGGGTACTGGTATGGGTTAGGGTTAGGGTTAGGGTTAGGGTACGGGTTACATTTATGTTTAGGGTACGGGTTAGGGTTATGGTTAAGGTTAGGGTTAGGGTTAGGGTATGAGTTAGGGTTAGATTACGGTTAAGGGTTTTGGTTTGGGTTAGGGTTCGGGTTAAGTTTAGGGTGCGGGTTAGGGTTAGGTTTAGTTTTAGGGTTAGGGTTAGCGTTAGAGTTAGCATTAGTGTAAGGGTTATAGTTAGTTTTAGGGTCAGGGTTAGGGTTAGGCTTAGTGTTAGGGTACGGGTTAGATTTACCTTTTGGGTACGGGTTAGGGTAAGGGTTAGGGTTAGGGTTAGGGTTAGGGGTTAAGGTTAGAGTTAGGATTAGGGTACGGGTAGGGTTAGGGTACGGGTTAGGGTTAGAGTTAGGGATCGGGTTAGGGTTAGTGTACGGTTTAGATTAGGTTTAGGGTTAGGTTTAGTGTTAGGGTTACGACAGAGGTTAGGGTTAAGTTTGGGGTATGGGATAGGGTTATTGTACGTGTTAAGTCTAGATTTGGTTTAGGTTTAGTGTGCGGGTTAGGGTAAGTTTTAGGGTATGTGTTAGGGTTAGGGTTTGGGTACGGGTTAGCGTTATGTTTAGGGTTAGGGTACGTGTTAGGTTTAGGGTTAGGGTTAGGGTACTGTTTACGGTTAGGGTACGGGTTAGGGTTAGGGTAAGGTCAGGGTTAGCATTAGGGTTAGGGTACGGTTTAGGGTTACTGTACGGGTTAGGGTTATGGTTATGGTTAGGCTTAGGGTTAGCATTATAGTACGGGTTAGGGTTAGTGTTAGGGTTAGTTTTAGGGTTAGGGTTAGGGTTAGAGTACGGGTTAGGGTTAGTGTTGGGGTTAGGGTTAGGGTTAGGGTTACTGTACGGATAGGGTTAGGGTTAGGTTTAGGTTACGGGTTAGGGTTAGGGAACGGGTTAGGGTTAGGTTTAGGTGTGGGTTAGGGTTAGGGTTAGGGTTTGGGTTAGGGTTAGGTTTAGGGTCAGGGTTAGGGTGAGGGATAGGGTTATGGTACGGGTTAGGGTTAGGTTTGGGGTTAGGGTACAGGTTAGTTTTAGGGTTAGGGTACGGTTCAGGGTTACAGTTAAGGTTAGGGTTAGGATATGGGTTACAGTTAGGGTACGGGTAAGGTTTATGGTTAGGGTTAGGTTTAGGTTTAGGTTGCGGGTTAGGGTTTGGGTTAGGGTTAGTGCTAGGTTATGGGTTAGGGTTACTGTTAGGGTTTGATACGGGTTAGGTCAAGGGCTAGGTTAGGTTTAGGGTATGGGTAATGGTTAGGGTTAGGTTTAGGTTTAATGTTAGGGAATGGGTTATGCTTAGGGTATGGCTTAGTGTTAAGGATAGGGTAGGGTTAAGGTTAGGGTTAGGGTATGAGTTAGGGTTAGGGTTAGTTTAGGGTACGGGTTAGGGTTAGGATTAGGTTTAGAGTACGGGTTAGGTTTAGGGTACGGGTTACGGTTAGTGTTAGGGTCAGGGTTAGGTTTAGGGTTAGGGTACATGTTAGGTTTAGTGTTAGGGTACGGTTAGGTTTAGTGTTATGGTACGGGTTAGGGTTATAGTACGGTTTAGGGTTAGGGTGAGGGTTAGGGTTAGGGTTAGAGTATGGTTAGGGTTAGGGTTAGGGTTAGAGTACGGGTTAGGGTTAGTGTTTTGTTAGGTTAGGATTAGGGTTAGTGTACGGGTTAGTGTACGGGTTAGGGTTAGGGTTAGGTTTAGAGTGCGGGGTAGGGTTATTGTTAGGGTTAGGGTTAGGGTTAATGTACGGGTTAGGCTTAGGTTTAGGTTTAGGGTTAGAATACGGGTTAGGGTTAGGTTCAGGGTACAGGATAGGGTTAGCGTACGGGTTAAGTTTAGGGTTAGGGGTAGGTTAAGGTTAGGGTTAGGGCTAGGGTACTGGTTACGGTTAGGTTTAGGGTGCGGGTTAGGGTTAGAGTTAGGATTAGTGTAAGGGTTAGGGTTAGGTTAGGGTCAGGGTTAGGGTTAGGGTTAGAGTTAGGGTACGGTTTAGTGTTAGGGTTGGGGTTAGGGTACGCGTTAGTGTTAAGTATGGGTTAGGTTACGGGTTAGTTTTAGGGTTAGGGTACAGGTTAGGGTTATGGTTAAGATTAGGGTTAGGGTTAGGGTATGGGTTTGGGTTAGGTTACCGTTAAGGGTCATGGTTTTGGTTAGGGTTCGGGTTAAGTTTAGGGTGCGGTTAGGGTTAAGTTTAGTGTTAGGTTTAGGTTTAGAGTACGGGTTGGGTTGGTAGTGTTAGGGTATGGGTTAGGTTTACCTTTTGGGTACGGGTTAGGGAAGGGTTAGGTTTAGGGTTAGGGTTTAGGGTTATAGATAGGGTTAGGCTACGGGTAGGGTTAGGGTACGGGTTAGGGTTAGGGTTTGGGTTAGGGTTAGTGTACGGGTTAGGGTTAGGTTTAGGGTTAGTGTTAGGGTTTAGGGTTGCGATACGGGTAGGGTTAAGGTTGGGGTATGGGATAGGTTTAGTGTACGTGTTAGGTCTAGGGTTAGGGTTAGGTTTAGTGTGCGGGTTAGGGTTAGGGTTAGAGTACGTGTTAGGGTTAGGGTTTGGTTACGGTTTAGCGTTACGTTTAGGGTTGGGTACGGGTTAGGTTTAGGGTTAGGGTTAGGGTACTGTTTAGGGTTAGGGTATGGGTTAGGGTTAGGTCAGGGTTAGGTTTAGGGTTAGGGTTAGGGTATCCGTTAGGGTTACTGTACGGGTTAGGGTTATGGTTAGGGTAAGGGTTAGGGTTAGCGTATAGTACGGGTTAGGGAGAGAGTTAGGGTTAGGTTTTAGGGTTAGAGTACGGGTTACGGTTAGTGTAAAGTTTAGGGTTAGGGTTAGAGTACGGGTAGGGTTAGAGTACGGGTTAGGTTTAGGGTTAGGGTTAGGGTTAGAGTACGGGTTAGCGTTAGTGTTAGTGTTAGGGTTAGGGTTAGGTTAGTGTACGGATAGGGTTAGGGTTAGGTTTAGTGTACGGGTTAGGGTTAGTTTTAGGATATGGTATATGGTTAGTGTACGGGTTAAGTTTAGGGTTAGTCTTAGGTTTAGGTGACGGGTTAGGGTTAGGGAACGGGTTAAGGGTTAGGTTTAGGTGCGGGTTAGAGTTAGGGTTAGGGTTAGGGTTTGTTATAGGGTTACGTTTAGGGTCAGGATTAGGGTTAGGATAGGGTTATGGTACGGGTTAGGGTTAGGTTTGGGGTTAGGTAACAGGTTAGTTTTAGGGTTAGGGTATGGGTCAGGGATACGGTTAAGGTTATGGTTAGGGTTAGGGTATGGGATAGGGTTAGGGTACGGGTGTTATGGTTAGGGTTAGGGTTAGGGTTAGTTTTAGGGTGCGGGTTAGGGTTAGGGTTAAGGTTAGTGCTAGGTTATGGTTTAGGGTTACTTTTAGGGTTTGGGTACGGGTTCGGTTAGGGATAGTTTACGGGATAGGGTTCGTAAGGGTTAGGTCAAGGGTTAGGGTTAGTTTCGGTACGGGTTAGGGTTAGGGTTAGGTTTAGGGTTAGTGTTAGGGTATGGGTTAGGCTTAGAGTTCGGGTTAGGGTTAAGGTTAGGGTCAAGGTTAGGTTTAGGGTTAGGGTACTAGTTAGGGGTAGGGTTAGGTTTAGGTACGGGTTAGGGTTAGGGTTAGGGTTTGGGTTAGGTTTAGTGTACGGGTTAGGGTTAGGGTTGGTTAGGGTACGGGTTAGTTTTAGGGTTGGGCTACGGGTCAGGGTTACTGTTAAGGTTAGGGTTAGGGTTAGGCTATGGGTTAGTGTTAGGGTACGGGTAAGGGTTATGGTTAGGGTTAGGGTTAGGTTTAGGTTGAGGGTGCGGTTTAGGGTTAGGGTTAGGGTTAGTGCTAGGCTATGGGTTAGGGTTACGGTTAGGGTTTTGGTACGGGTTAGGGTTAGGATTAGGTTACAGGATAGGGTTGGATATGGTTTAGGTCAAGGGTTACGGTTAGGTTAGCGTACGGTTCAGGGTTAGTGTTAGCGTCAGGGTTAGGGTTAGGGTTAGGGTACGAGTTAGGGTTAGGTTTAGGTTTAGGGTACGGTTTAGGGTTAGGGTTAGGGTTAGGGTACGTGTTAGGTTTAGGGTACAGTTTAGGGTACGGGTATGGGTTAGGGTTAGGGTTAGGTACGGGTTAGGGTACAGGTTAGGGTTAGGGTTGGGGTTGGATACGGGTTAATTTTAGGGTTAGGGTACGGGTTAGGGTTACAGTTATGGTTAGGGTTAGGGTTAGGTATGAGTTAGGGTTAGATTACGGTTAAGGGTTTTGGTTTGGGTTAGGGTTCGTGTTAAGTTTAGGGTGCGGGTTAGGGTTAGGTTTAGGTTTAGGGTTAGGGTTAGCATTAGGGTTAGTATTAGTGTAAGGGTTAGGGTTAGTTTTAGGGTTAGGGTTAGGGTTAGGGTTAGTGTTAGGGTACGGGTTAGGGTTAGGGTTGGGGTTAGGGTATGGGTTAGTTTTAGGCTTAGTGTACGTTTAGGGTTATGGTTAAGGTTAGGGTTAGGGTTAGGATATGAGTTAGGGTTAGATTACGGTAAGGGTTTTGGTTTGGGTTAGGATTCAGGTTAAGTTTAGGGTGCGGGTTAGGGTTAGGTTTAGGTTTAGGGTTAGGGTTAGAACACGGGTTTGGGTTAGTGTTAGGGTACGGGTTAGATTTACCGTTTGGGTATGGGTTAGGGTTAGGGTTAGGGTTAGGGTTAGGGGTTAGGGTTAGAGTTAGGATTAGGCTACGGTAGGGTTAGGGTACGGGTTAGGGTTAGAGTAGGGATCGGGTTAGGGTTAGTGTACAGTTTAGATTTAGGTTTTGGGTAAGGTTTAGTGTTAGGGTTATGATACGGGTTAGGGTTAAGGTTGGGGTATGGGACAGGGTTAGTGTACGTGTTAGGTCTAGGGTTAGGTTTAGGTTTAGGTTTTAGTGTGCGGGTTAGGGTTAGGTTTAGGGTATGAGTTAGGGTTAGGGTTTGGGTATGGGTTAGCGTTACGTTTTGGGTTAGGGTACGTGTTAGGTTTAGGGTTAGTGTTAGGGTACCGTTTACGGTTAGGGTACGGGTTAGGGTTAGGGTTAGGTCAGGGTTAGCATTAGGGTTAGGGTACGGTTTAGGGTTACTGTACGGGTTAGGGTTATGGTTATGGTTAGGGTTAGGGTTAGCGTTATAGTACAGGTTAGGATTAGAGTTAGGTTAGGTTAGGGTTAGAGTACGGGTTAGGGTTAGTGTTACGGTTAGGTTTAGGGTTAGTGTTAGGGTTTGAGTACGTGTTAGGGTTAGTGTTGGTGTTAGGGTTAGGGTTAGGGTTAGTGTATGGATAGGGTTAGGGTTAGGTTTAGGGTTAGGGTACTGGTTAGGGTTAGGTTAGGATACGGGATAGGATTAGCGTACGGGTAAAGTTTAGGGTTAGGGTTAGGTTTAGGTTACGGTTAGGGTTAGGGAACGGGTTAGGGTTAGGTTTAGGTGCGAATTAGGGTTAGGTTTAGGGTTAGGGTTAGGGTTAGGGTTTGGGTTAGGGTTAGGTTTAGGGTCAGGGTTATGGTTAGGGATAGGGTTATGGTAAGGTTTAGGGTTTGGTTTGGGGTTAGGGTACAGGTAGTTTTAGGTTTAGGGTACGGGTCAGGGTTACAGTTAAGGTTAGGGTTAGGGTTTGGATATGGGTTACGGTTAGGGTACGTGTAAGAGTTATGGTTAGGGTTAGTGTTAGGTTTATGTTTAGGTGCGGGTTAGGGTTTGGGTGGGGTTAGTGCTAGGTTATGGGTTAGGGTTACTGTTAGGGTTTGGTACGGGTTAGGTCAAGGGCTAGGTTTAGGTTTAGGGTACGGGTAATGGTTAGGGTTAGGTTTAGAGTTAGTGTTAGGGTATGGGTTAGGCTTAGGGTACGGTTTAGGGTTAAGGTTAGAGTAGGGTTAGGGTTAGGTTTAGGGTATGAGTTAGGGTTAGGGTTAGGTTTATGGTACAGCTTAGGGTTAGGATTAGGGTTAGAGTAGGGGTTAGGTTTAGGGAACGGTTTACGGTTAGTGTTAGGTCAGGATTAGGGTTAGGGTTAGGGTACATGTTAGGGGGGGGGGGGGGGGGGGGGGGGGGGGGGGGGGGGGGGGGGGGGGGGGGGGGGGGGGGGGGGGGTTTAGGGTTAGGTTAGGGTTAGGTTAGTGTTATGGTACGGGTTAGGGTTATAGTACGGGTTAGTGTTAGGGTGAGGGTTAGGGTTAGGGTTAGAGTATGGTTAGAGTTAGGGTTAGGGTTAGAGTACGGTTTAGGGTTAGTGTTAGGTTAGGTTTAGGGTTAGGGTTAGTGTACGGGTTAGGGTTAGGGTTAGGGTTAGGTTTAGAGTGCGGGTAGGGTTAGTGTTAGGGTTAGGGTTAGGGTTAATGTACGGGTTAGGCTTAGGATTAGGTTTAGGGTTAGAATACGGGTTAGGGTTAGGTTCAGGGTACAGGATAGGGTTAGCGTATGGGTTAAGTTTAGGGTTAGGGTTAGGTTAAGGTTACGGGTTAGGGCTAGGGTATGGGTTACGGTTAGGTTTAGGGTGAGGGTTAAGGTTAGGGTTAGGATTAGTGTATGGTTAGGGTTAGGTTTAGGGTCAAGGTTAGGGTTAGGGTTAGATTTGGGGTACGGTTTAGGGTTAGGGTTGGGTTAGGGTATGCATTAGTGTTATGTTTGGCGTTAGGGTACAGGTTAGTTTTAGGGTTAGGGTACAGGTTAGGGTTATGGTTAAGGTTAGGGTTAGTGTTACGGTATGGGTGGGTTAGGTTACCGTTAAGGATTATGGTTTGGTTAGGGTTCGGGTTAAGTTTAGGGTGCGGGTTAGGGTTAGGTTTAGGGTTAGGGTTAGGGTTAGAATAGGGTTTTGGGTTAGTGTTAGGGTACGGGTTAGGTTTACCTTTTGGGTACGGGTTAGGGAAGGGTTAGGTTTAGGGTTAGGGTTTAGGGTTATAGATAGGGTTAGGCTACGGGTAGGGTTAGGGTATGGTTAGGGTTAGGGTTCGGGTTAGGGATAGTGTACAGTTTAGGGTTATGTTAGGTTAGGGTTAGGGTTAGGGTTACGATACGGGTTAGGGTTAAGGTTGGGGTATGGGATAGGTTTAGTGTACGTGTTAGGTCTAGGGTTAGGGTTAGGTTTAGTGTGCGGGTTAGGGTTAGGGTTAGAGTACGTGTTAGGTTTAAGGTTTGGTTACGGGTTAGCGTTACGTTTAGGGTTGGGTACGGGTTAGGTTAGGGTTAGGGTTAGGGTTAGGGTACTGTTTAAGGTTAGGGTACGGGTTAGGGTTAGGTCAGGGTTAGGTTTAGGGTTAGGGTTAGGGTATCCGTTAGGGTTACTGTACGGGTTAGGCTTATGGTTAGGGTTAGGGTTAGGTTTAGCGTTATAGTACGGGTTAGGGTTAGAGTTAGGGTTAGGTTTAGGGTTAGAGCACGGGTTACAGTTAGTGTTAAGTTTAGGGTTAGGGTTAGAGTACGGGTTAGGGTTAGAGTACGGGTTAAGGTTAGGTTTAGGGTTAGGGTTAGGGTTAGAGTACGGGTTAGGGTTAGTGTTAGTGTTAGGGTTAGGGTTAGTGTACGGATAGGGTTAGGGTTAGGTTTAGTGTACGGGTTAGGGTTAGGTTTAGGATATGGGATATGGTTAGTGTATGGGTTAAGTTTAGGGTTAGGCTTAGGTTTAGGTGACGGGTTAGGGTTAGGGAACGGGTTAGGGTTAGGTTTAGGTGCGGGTTAGAGTTAGGGTTAGGGTTAAGGTTTGGTATAGGGTTACGTTTAGGGTCAGGATTAGCGTTAGAGATAGGGTTATGGTACGGGTTAGGGTTAGGTTTGGGGTTAGGGTACAGGTTAGTTTTAGGGTTAGTGTACGGGTCAGGATATGGTTAAGGTTATGGTTAGTGTTAGGGTATGGGTTAGGGTTAGGGTACGGGGTAAGTGTTATGGTTATGGTTAGGGTTAGGGTTAGTTTTAGGGTGCAGGTTAGGGTTAGGGTTAGGGTTAGTGCTAGGTTATGGTTTAGGGTTACTCTTAGGGGTTTGGGTATGGGTTAAGGGTTAGGGATACGTTACGGGATAGGGTTGGTAAGGGTTAGGTCAAGGGTTAGGGTTAGGTTTCGGGTACGGGTTAGGGTTAGGGTTAGGTTTAGGGTTAGTGTTAGGGTATGGGTTAGGCTTAGAGTACGGGTTAGGGTTAAGGTTAGGGTCAAGTTTAGGGTTAGGGTTAGGGTACGATATAGGGTTAGGGTTAGGTTTAGGGTACGGGTTAGGGTTAGGATTAGGGTTAGGGTACGGGTTAGGTTAGGGTACGGGTTACGGTTAGGGTAGGGTCAGGCTTAGGGTTAGGGTTAGGGTACAAGTAGGGTTAGGGTTAGGATATGGGTTAGGGTTAGGGTTATGGTACGGGTTAGGGTTACAGTACGGGTTAGGGTTTGGGTGAGGGTTAGGGTTAGAGTATGGTTAGGGTTGGGGTTAGGGTTAGGGTTAGGGTTAGAGTACAGGTTAGGGTTAGGGTTAGGATTAGGTTAGGTTTAGGGAACGAGTTAGGGTTAGGGTTACGTTTAGGGTATGATTTATGGTTAGTGTTAGGGTCAGGGTTATTGTTAGGATACGAGTTAGGGTTAGGGTTAGGGTACGGGTAGGGTTAGGTTTATGTTACGATTTAGGGTTACAGTACGGGTTAGGTTAAGTTGAGGGTTAGGGTTAGGGTTAGAGTACGTTTAGGGTTAGGGTTAGGGTTAGAGTACGGGTTAGGGTTAGTGTTAGGGTTATGGAAATGGTTAGGGTTAGGGTACGGGTTAGAGTTAGGTTTAGGGTTAGGATAGGGTACGGGTAGAGTTAGGTTTAGGGTACGGGCTAGGGTTAGCGTACGGGTTAAAATTAGGTTTAGGGTTAGGTTTAGGTTACGGGTTAGGGCTAGGGTACGGGTTAGGGTAAGGTTTAGGTGAGCGTTAGGTTTAGCATTAGGGTTAGTGTCCGGGTTAGATTTAGGGTTAGGGTACGTGTCAGGGTTACGGTTAAGGTAAGGGTTAGGGTTAGGGTATGGGTTAGTGTTAGGGTACGGGTAAGGGTTTTGGTTAGGGTTCGGGTTAGGTTTTAGGTTTAGGGTTTGGTTTAGGGTTAGAGTTAGTGTTACCGCCAGGCTATGGGTAAGGGTCACGGTTAGGGATTTGGTATGGGTTAGGGTTAGGGTTAGGTTACGGGATAGGCTGGGTACGGGTTAGGTCAAGGGTTACGGTTAGGTTTAGAGTACGGGTTTAGGGTTAGGGTTAGTAGCGTCAGGGTTAGGGTTAGGGTTAGGGGTTACGGTACGCTTTAGGGTTACTGTACGGGTTCGGGTTATGGTTAGGGTTAGGGTTAGAGTTAGCGTTATAGTACGGGTTAGGGTTAGAGTTAGGGTTAGGTTTAGGTTTAGGGTTAGTGTACGGATAGGGTTAGGGTTAGGGTTATGGTTAGGGTTATGGTTAGGGTACGGGTTAGGGTTAGGTTTAGGGTCAGGGTTAGGGTTAGGTATAGGGTTATGGTACGGGTTATTGTTAGGTTTGGGGTTAGGGTACAGGTTAGTTTTAGGTTAGGGTATGGGTCAGGGTTACGGTTAAGTTTAGGGTTAGGTTAGGGTTAGGGTTAGGGTATGGGTTAGGTTTAGGGTACGGGTTAGGGTTAAGGTTAGGGTCAGGGTTAGGGTTAGGGTTAGGGTACGAGCTAGGGTTAGGGTTACATTTAGGTTACGTTTAGGGTTAGTGTTAGGGTCAGGGTTAGGGTTAGTGTATGAGTTAGGGTTAGGGTTAGGGTACGGGTTAGGGTTAGGGTTATGTTACGAGTTATGGTTACAGTACGGGTTAGGTTTAGGGTGAGGGTTAGGGTTAGGGTTAGAGTATGGTTAGGGTTAGGGTTAGGGTTAGGATAGAATATGGGTTAGTGTTAGTGTTAGGGTTAGGGAAAGGGTTAGGTTAAGGTTAGGGTACGGGGAAGAGTTAGAGTTAGGGTTAGGGTTAGGGTATGAGTTAGGGTTAGGTTTAGTGTACGGGCTAGGGTTAGCGTACGGGTTAAGATTAGGTTTAGCATTAGGTTTAGGTTACGGGTTAGGTTTAGGGTACGGTTAGGGTTAGGTTTAGGTGAGGGTTAGGGTTAGGGTTAGGGTACGGGTTAGTTTTAGGGTTGGGGTATGGGTCAGGGTTACTGTTGAGGCAAGGGTTAGGGTTAGGCTATGGGTTAGTGTTAGGGTACGGGTAAGGATATGGTTAGTGTTAGGGTTAGGTTTAGGTTGAGGGTGCGGTTTAGGGTTAGTGTTAGTTTTAGTGCTAGGCTATGGGTAGGGTTACGGTTAGTGTTTTGGTACGGGTTAGTGTTAGGGTTAGGTTACAGGATAGGGTTGGGTACGGGTTAGGGTCAGGGTTACGGTTAGGTTTAGCATACGGTTTAGGGTTAGGGTTAGCGTCAGGGTTAGGGTTAGGGTAGGGTACGAGTTAGGGTAAGTTTAGGTTTAGGGTACGGTTTAGGGTTAGGGTTAGGTTAGGGTACGGGTTAGGTTTAGGTTACAGTTTAGGGTACGGGTACGGGTTAGGTTAGGTTTAGGGTACGGGTTAGGGTTAGAGTTAGGGTTAGGGTTAGAGTACGGGTTAGGCTTAAGGTTAGGTTAAGGGTTAGATTATGGGTTTAGGGTTAGGTTTAGGGTACGGGATAGGTTTAGCGTACTGCTTAAGTTTAGGGTTAGTGTTAGGTTTAGGTTACGGGTTAGGGTTAGGGTACGGGTTAGGGTTAGGTTTAGGGTGCGGGTTAGCGTTAGGGTTAGGATTAGTGTAAGGGTTAGGGTTAGTTTTAGGGTCAGGGTTATGGTTAGGGTTAGTGTTAGGGTACGGGTTAGGGTTAGGTACAGTTTAGGGTACTGGTATGGGTTAGGGTTAGGGTTAGGGTTAGGGTACGGGTTACATTTATGTTTAGGGTACGGGTTAGGGTTATGGTTAAGGTTAGGGTTAGGGTTAGGGTATGAGTTAGGGTTAGATTACGGTTAAGGGTTTTGGTTTGGTTAGGTTCGGGTTAAGTTTAGGGTGCGGGTTTAGGGTTAGGTTTAGTTTTAGGGTTAGGGTTAGCGTTAGAGTTAGCATTAGTGTAAGGGTTATAGTTAGTTTTAGGGTCAGGGTTAGGGTTAGGCTTAGTGTTAGGGTACGGGTTAGATTTACCTTTTGGGTACGGGTTAGGGTAAGGGTTAGGGTTAGGGTTAGGGTTAGGGGTTAAGGTTAGAGTTAGGATTAGGGTACGGGTAGGGTTAGGGTACGGGTTAGGTTAGAGTTAGGGATCGGTTAGGGTTAGTGTACGGTTTTAGATTAGGTTAGGGTTAGGTTTAGTGTTAGGGTTACGACAGAGGTTAGGGTTAAGTTTGGGTATGGGATAGGGTTATTGTACGTGTTAAGTCTAGATTTGGTTTAGGTTTAGTGTGCGGGTTAGGGTAAGTTTAGGGTATGTGTTAGGGTTAGGGTTTGGGTACGGGTTAGCGTTATGTTTAGGGTTAGGGTACGTGTTAGGTTTAGGGTTAGGGTTAGGGTACTGTTTA